>WBMW01006170.1:168525-172924 GCA_013396635.1 Penelope pileata
TCCAAATGTGACCCCTCTGACAGCACTGCTTTTGTTTCAGGAGCTGCAAACAGAACCAATCTTACTATGGCTGCCTTCCAACATAATCTACAGGAAAATAAAGTCTTTACTTTCCCTCTCCAAGGGGCAGCTAAATTTGGACTCTAGTTAGCATTCAGTAACTACAGTATAAATGTTCCCTCAATATCTCTGAATATTGATTTAAGATGCAGAAGGGAACTATGGTTATCTCAAACACCATTTTTAAACATATTATATTCAGGAAAGGGAATTTCATGCATGACCATCTGAAGCACAACATATTCCACACCATTTAGAACTATCACAGGTTCTCCTCTCATATTAATCATTTCTACTTAATTTAAAATTTACCATACACCTCACCACTGAGAAATATTCCAGCTTAAATATTTGACTTGAGTTGCTCGTCTTTTGTTTAATGACCAACTTTTTATATGGATATAAAACAGTGTTTAAAATGTACTTTTGTTCCCTCTTTCTGAATAGACTTCCACTATTACCTTTTACCAACTAGTTTCATTGAAAGGTTTCCAGCATTACAGGTAATGTAAAGTCCATTAGGTCAGGCTCTTCATAGCATGACATGCAGTAAATTACAAGTGCTTCAAGCAGCTCAGTGAATTACAGTTCATCACTTTGAAAGGTTCCCACTACAAGACTACAGATATCAGATCTGGCAGTTAGGATCCAATTAACACTTTGGTCAGAATAATCAGATTGCATGTGTAAGACTTGTATAATTCGTTTATTGCTTCCATGCATCTTCTGTCTGTAGGTAAATTTGTTGCTGTTATTTCAAAGCTTGGAATCAGTATTTCACTTGCCTTTAGGTTATATTTCAAGTGCTTTTGCAGTACAGTGATGAACTCTCCCTGTTCCAGCAATTTAGATCACTTGTCCTGTAGATATTACTGCTTGAGAAATGGTTTGTTTCTGGTAGTTTCGTTTTGTATTCTTACCATGTCATTATATGTCTAGAAAAAAATTGCTAGCAATTTTTACTAAGCACATTTTACTTAGTGTAACAGAGACAGTTTGCTCCAGTGTGATCATTCTGAATCTCACGTAACACCCAGATACACCGTAAATGACACAGGCATTGACATTTACATGTGTACTGTCATGCAAAACCATTTCCTGCTACACTGGATATAATACCATAACTGAATGAAAAAAACATTCTGATTTTGTGATACCATTTTTCAAGCCACGGTCAATGTATAGAAAGGTTCTTCAGGATAAACCTCATCACTGCAGAGTAATGGATTTCAAATTCTATATTCTTACCTAGTGCTTTACAGCAAATTGCACTTTCAAGTCTTACAGGCAGTTAGATTCCTTGGAAAGACCTCAGCTTGCCCAAGGTATCCCACCTTTCCATGAGAGGGCAGGGATGAACAGACACACAAATGCTGCAAGTTTGAGATGCAGAAACTGGTGAACTGGATAAGCAAAAAGCTCAGAGACTACTACTACTCTCTGCTGTACTTCATAGCTCAAAATTTGACAGTTGTGTTCAAGATACTGTGTCTTGTTTCCTCTCTGATAATCCAGCCAGGTATATAAAAGATTATGTCTAATTCACATACACAGCAATGTATATTCAGGCACTTCATCGATATATGAATTTTAAATACTGCAGGAACAAGAAATAAAGCAGAAATTCAAACTTATTCCCCATTTTGAAAATGTTTCTAGAGCAAACATTATCTAAAGCTTTAAGGATTCAAGATGTGAGTAATGGGATATGAAGCTCTAGGTCATCGGTACAAATTTGCCCCAGATCAATGACATCCAGGAATTATTGCTAGCTGAAATTATTTGATGGCCAATAATAATTCCGAGTTTCAGTCCAGTTTCTAATGAGCTATAGTCCTCATAAAAAATTATCATCATAATGAACTTCAAGACTTACAGAAAGCTCAAGGACTGTATGGCTTACAGACTAAACTACCTTTCAAGTACTGCACAACCCGCTGAATGGAAAATGGGATCCATCTGCACTACTTCCCTGCTAAAAGAAGATACTAGCAAGTATGCCAACTGCCTGCAGGCAGGTATATCACAGCTTGTAACTTTAACAGTTTGATTTTCAAGGAGCATCTACGTACTATTTATATAGTTAAGAGAGAAGCTTCTTTAGATGGCAACTCAGATGGAATAATCTGAGCTCTGTTCTGAATTTTGCATCATTTCGTATGAGACCTTCCTCCCCATGAATCATGCAAGCAAATTCCAAATTTAGGCACGTGACATCAGGTGATGAGAATACTTCATTCACCTTCTGACATGGAACAGAGCACCAGCGCATTGGTGCACTGCTAAACCCCACAGAAGCGAAGAAGCAGAGGACTACACACACTCAGCCATTCAGAATCAGCAAAATCATTATTGAAGTGGAAGCATATGAGATAACCTCTAGGCTTTTGAACCAGAATTATATTGTGTACATACTATTCTTAATAAATACATACCACAGTTAAAATAGTTTTTTTAAATCTTACATGATTGTTTGAGAAAATCAGTACGTGATCATTTCCATTATCAATACACACAAGACAGCCTTACAATATTTCAGCTACACATTCCCAAATCAAGCCCCATTCCAAGCTACTTCAACTACACCAGCACATCAACATCTTCTGTATTTGCATTTTTGCTATCCTGTAAAATGGGCAATAGGCTGAAGGCTCTCATCTACATTCCTGGCTCTCCAAGAAGTGGATAATTGCACTGACCTCCTCCTCTAAGGGTTTGTGTCTTAAGGGGAAGTGAAGACTCGCCAAAAGAAATCTCTTTCAAAGCTCTGCAAAGCAACTCTTCTGTTGCTTTTTTGCAGCAGATGAGTGTGAAACAATTCTTGCAGATACAAAACAGAGACAACTCCACCTACCTAAAGATAGTCATTAAATAGTAAACACAGGAAGAGACAAATTCAGAAAACAATTCAGCCCACTGAGTATTTGAAATCCTGACTCGGACTGTGTTCCTCTCTTTTCACTAACTAGCAAGTGACCAAACACAACAATTTCAACTAGGTGCCAAAAATGGGGCAATAAATCAGGGTTTACTTTGTAATTATGAAGTTTGTGATTATTTGAATGCACACAGTCAGCACCCGTGTAGTACGGTTTTCCAAGCTAGATAATCCCCAAGCCAGAGCCCCACTTAAGCAGTTATACATAAGCATGCCATAAGAGACCACTGAAATCAGCAGTACAACCTCAGCAGAAATTGATACAAATAAAGTCAGAGTCAAACTGCCCTTTTATAAGCACTAGGCTGTTGTCTCTGGTAGCCCTGCATGGTGCAGGACAAAGTTCCTCCTACAGGAGCACTATGAGCCTTCCATTTCCTTGGCCTTCAGGATACAGAGAAGACACTGTACAAATTTCACTTGTAGGATGTTCTGTTTTTCTGAGGAAGAAGGAGACAGGGTGCGGGAGACAGGGCTTTCTCCAGCTGCTCTTTATGCTCATATAGTCTGGCCACACTGTTATATGCCCGGTTTGCATGATCATAGAATCATAGAATCATAGAATGGTTCAGGTTGGAAGGGACCTTAGAGATCATCTTGGTCCAACTCCCCTGCCATGGGCAAGGACACCTCCCACTAGACCAGGTTGCCCAAAGCCCCATCCAGCCTGGCTTTGAATACTTCCAGGGAGGGAGCATCAACGACTTCCCTGGGCAACCTGTTCCAGTGTCTCACCACCCTCACAGTGAAGAATTTCTTCCTTATATCCAGTCTAAATCTACCCTCTTCCAGTTTATAACCATTACGCCTTGTCCTGTCATGATCTATCCTTGTAAAAAGCCCCTCCCCAGCTTTCCTGTAGGCCCCCTTCAGGTACTGGAAGGCTGCTATCAGGTCCCCCCGCAGCCTTCTCTTCTCCAGGCTGAAGAGTCCCAACTCTCTCAGCCGGTCCTCGTAGGGGAGGTGCTCCAGCCCTCTGATCGTCCTCGTGGCCCTCCTCTGGACCCGCTCCAACAGCTCCACATCCTTCTTGTGTTGGGGGCCCCAGAACTGGACACAGTACTCCAGGTGAGGTCTCACGAGAGCAGAGTAGAGGGGCAGAATCACCTCCCTCGACCTGCTGGCCACACTTCTCTTGATGCAGCCCAGGATGCGGTTGGCCTTCTGGGCTGCAAGCGCACACTGCCGGCTCATGGTGAGTTTCTCGTCAACACACACCCCCAAGTCCCTCTCCTCAGGGCTACTCTCAAGCCATTCTCCGCCCAGCCTGTATGTGTACTTGGGATTGCTCCGACCCAGGTGCAGGACCTTGCACTTGGCTTTGTTGAATTTCATGAGGTTGGCATGGGCCCACCTCTCAAGCCTGTCCAGGTCCCTCTGGATGGCATCCCTTCCCTCTGG
>WBMW01006170.1:173238-248238 GCA_013396635.1 Penelope pileata
CTAGAGCCTTTGCCAGTGAAGACTGAGGCAAAGAAATCATTGAGCACCTCAGCCTTCTCCACATCCCTCGTGACCAGGTCTCCAGTTTCCTTCCGGAGAGGGCCCACATCCTCCCTAGTCTTCCTTTTGTCATTTATATACCTATAGAAATTCTTCTTGTTCCCCTTTATGTCCCTGGCTAGATTTAATTCTACCTGGGCTTTAGCTTTCCTAACCTGGTCCCTGGCTGCTCGGACCACCTCTCTGTATTCCTCCCAGCTAACCCGTTCCAGTTTCCACTCCCTATAGACTTTCCTTTTGTGCCCTAGAAAGCCCAGGAGCTCCTTATTCATCCACAGAGGCCTTCTGGCATTCTTGCCCACTTTCCTCTTTTTCGGGATGCACTGCTCCTGAGCTTGGAGGAGATGACCCTTGAATACCAACTAGCTTTCTTGGGCCCCTCTCCCCTCAATGATTGCCTGCTTATATTTTCTCTAGCTTATTAAGGGATCAATTAGATGTTAAAAAACAAAAATAATTATTATAACTGAATATTCAAAAATGCATTTTTACTAGCCTTTAAATATACTCATTACTCATAAATTTTTTCATTGTCAAGCAACAACATGAAACTGTCACCAAAAGCAAAACAAAAGTAACTTTGTATGGGACCAAGTGACAGACAATTTTCATCTCCAGCTCACACAAACACACCTCAGGTGTAAACTGTGGCCAGCACATGGGTTACAGAACTCTTTTCCTTGCAACCATTGCACATCAGACATAAGTACCCCACTTCAGAACAGTTTCAGAGATAAGTGACTTGGATCGTAATGATCTGGATATCAATGCCATCCTTGGGACCCACACAACATATCAAGATTTCAGTTCCAAATCTTCCTCCTCCTTTTGTTGTATCTTGGCAGTTACCAGCTCATTTCTGACCCTGAAGACTATCACTCCCTGTCCAGCTTTGGCCATGGATTCTAACAAAGCAAGAAAACAACAAACCACACTGTAAAGGGAATCCAGAACTAGGACAACAAAGCAGTTATCCAGCCATGCAACTTAGGCATGCCTGTTTTTGTAAATCTGAAACTTTCTATTGCAATTTCAAAAGAGCCCTTAATTAGTTAAAATTTGACAAACAGTTCTTTGGAGTTTAGAATAATTTATCAGCACTTCTATTATTTCTGCGTCTTTCGAGTGTATGAATGAAAGGTGAGGTTTTCTGGACAGGAGGTAAATGGATTAATGGATCTTTAGTGAATTAATACATGGGCTTCACGCTTCATTTGTAATAAACTGTTCCAATAAAAAATCATATACAGGATTTTTTAAAAGGAAATGACCCAATGCAAAACATTTGGTATAGGGTTTGGTTTATTTTTTCAGTTGTGTGGATGCATTTTACAAAAATTATCTCAAAAGATTTGGAAAGAAGTATGAAACCATGGAAAAACATATTCCCATATGAACATGAGCAATGACTTTCAAACAGACAGCTAGGATCGTTTTTATTTGCTAAATGGCAGACACAGAACAGCCCAGGTTCTGCTGATACTTCTAAGGCCAAAACATGTTTCAACAAAACAGTAAAACAGCCCTCATCAGAAACAATCCCAAACCCAAATGTCAATCTAAAAAACACTCTAAATATAATTAGTACCATGGCAATGTAATTTGCAGTGGTAACACTTTGACAAGGGACCGTTGTAAGACTGTTTCTTCTGAGCTATCTTTCTTTTCAAAAATGCCAGACTTTTTACAACCTTGACTCCAGCTGAGTTGGGTAGCATTCCCCAAGGCTCCTCGCAACATCTCATGTGGACTGCTCCAGCCTGAAGCAACTATCCTGAAGTATTAATTCCTCCACCTGAAAATTCTCAAAATTTGCCAAAATCTCACATCAAATGTCTCTACACATATCAGGTATTCAGATGCACATAATCATCTCCTATTCACTTTCTCACTTATTTCTTACAAAAGTATCTGTTTTGCATATGTATTTACAACTGCATGTGTACCTAACTTTTCCTTCATCTCAACTTTCTGGCCAACTACAGCATGCCGAGGTATTTCATGTTCTCATCATGCTTCATATGAATGTGAGGAATCCATGTTCAATACAAAAATAAAATACAACCAACCTTGCATACAGAGTAGACATTCCAGCATGCCTGATTTTGTTTTGCTATGTGTCACACATACAAGTACCTCATCTGTATGACAAATGCAGTGTTTGAGAACTGCAGTTAGGCCTGTGCTGGTGTACATACTGAATTCTCTGCCTCTGATCTTTCATGGTATCATGTGGCACTTTGGTAAGAGATGACGTGGGTTATTAGCTTGAGTACTTTTTAGCCTAATTCTTAAGTAAATAATACAGAATAACTGAAAAGTAACTAAATCTTTTTGGTAACCTTTAATAAGGAAATGTGTCAGTTAATAGAGAAAAGTGTTTATGAAGATCAGAACAACTGAAAAACCAGAAAAACAAAATGAGGGCCGATAGGAAACATAAACTAAACCACACATTTGTCATAACAAAACCTCTCTCGTTGTCCCATACTAACTCCCACCTCTGATGTTTCAGATGAAGATACAAAAGCATCACATCAGGGAGCAATCTGTTAGGTATCTGAGCCTGACGAGAACCTTATTAGAATATTAATTTTAATAATTTCTCAGTACCTTATCATGAACAAGTTGACTCATGCCAGGTTTGTGCTGCATAGTTTTAAGTGTCTTACTGACTTGTCTACTTGCCCTGGGCACTTCCTACAGACAGAAGAAGACAATATGCAATATTGTACACATACGCAAAATACGCTTCAAACAGGCATATCTGAAGTTGAATGCCTTAGGTTAGGTAGGATGAATCTGTATTGTTTAGTAGTCCATTTGCAAGGTCACAGAGCTGCTGGGTGAGAGCGGCAGAAAAATGGGAAAACTAGCTTTCGGGTTCCCTGTCCCATGTACCAGGTATTGCTTGCCAACAACAGAAGATACACATCAGTAATTCTATTAGCACAGAGACATTCTAAAAGAATAAAGAGACTTTTCAAATAACCTGGAGCAAATACAGTTCCACAACGCATACCAAGAACAGATCCAGAAGAAGCAGAAGTCCGTGGTTCCAGCAGCAGGACATTTCTGCCAGCCCAGTTCCTGCCACCAGGCTTGGGACCAGTCCCTGCTCCAAACTGTGCACTACAATGCAAAGAAGCTTTCCTCTACACCTGCTCCCTTCCCGAAACAGACTTCCATCAGCAGTCTTGGGAGACTGCCAACTCACAGAACATATTTAAACATCTTCCATTTACTGAAATGTCACCTCCTTCATTAGACACAGGTGAGTGTCTCTGTCCTTTCACTGTCTTTCTGTGTCACCTGCCGATGACTTTTTTTGTTGAAGACTATGGAAACACAGTATTCAGCCTTTTCAATCTCTGTTTTTAGCTCAAATTAATGCCTACATTTAGAACAAAAATAAGAAGCGTTACTTAGAGATAAGTCAAATCTACCGTTGTCTTTAGAAATCACAGAGCGCGCTCTTCAGCCAGTGCTCAGACCTGCAGCTGAAATCCTCCCACCTCTTCACCTTGTGAGCACATCGTCCAGGGTAAGGTAAAACTTCTGCAAACTACAAAATTTATAGGTAATAAGCCTACATTTGATCATACTGAAAAGTGCAGCAGAGCAATCTATCTCCAATGGGAGCCAAATTTAGTACTGGTAGAGCATGCGATATTCACAAACTCCCTCGTTGGAGCACACAACTCGATAGAGGTGCATACAATGAAAAGCATAAAGGAGCAGTAAAGATGGAAAATCTTCAGTCATACACTTCTTGAAACAAGTTCCAAGTACAGATTTTTCTTAATAAATACAAAAAAGAAAGTAGGAAGACTCAATTTCAGTAAAAGGTTTACTAAAATAAGCTGGGAAACATTTTTTTTTAAAGTTTAGAACTTCCAATGCAAAAAGTATTAAAATTACTTTCTTTTATCTTGTTAATAACAATGTCTGATTTGTCAAAATAACAGTAAAAACTCTATAAAATCTGTTAAGGGATTATTCCAAAAGCATGAAAAACTCTAGTGAAAAAATGACACAATATAGAATTGTCATCACACATTTGCATATAAAAGGCTGTTAAAAACTGACAGGCACATAAACAGAAAATACATGCTATAAAATTTGTCATTTTAAGCATGGATCTTGAAATAAAACTGGCAGAGCACTTTCATTTTCGCTAACTCACTCTCAAGATGAATCACAAAAATGGGGTAGCACTTAGGAACATGTCTTCTTCTGTCTTGTATACATATAGTAGTTTGATTATTGCAGTGTTTGAGCATAACTTCACTAACTTACCTTAAAATACTGTATATATTACTTCTATAATATATATTTTTAAAGGGTGTAACTATATTTTTATAAAATAAAAGTATTATTTTTCTTTTCAAAAGAAGATGAGAGCTGTGATTTATTACATATTGCAGACTGACTGTCAGAGAAACACACATAGCACTCCCACAACTACCAAAAAGTATGCATATGTTTTAAGTTCTTATGATGCAACATTTGCAAGGAAATGAATAGCTTTAACAAGCCTATCTAGGGACAAAAACTGTTCTGGACCCGCAAGTCCTTTCATTCAGAAATAGAAGCAGCACATTTCAAGCCAAGTCCCATGCAGAACACACGCTGACTTTAAAGTAGCACACATCATAAAAAATGCATATTGAAAATACAAATAAACAGAAAACAAACCCAAAACCAAAGAACAGTTCTATGTTCCCTTCCATTCATGACTGAGAACATGAACAAGGGCCAAAATCATGGTGGGGACCTGCGTTCCAGAGTCTGACTAGTCCAGAGGGTTAGTGAACTGAGAGGCTACAGAAATTCAGTCTTCTCTCTTAATTGTTCCACTCTGAGTAATTACTGGCACCCTAGTCACTAGGCTAGCAAGTGCACAGGCCTGTTGTGAGAATAAATATATTCTGTACAAACTTCTATTTGCCTCTCATTTTTTATGTACAAGTGGGAATTTCCAAAGAAACTACCAAGAGATTGTCTGAATAAAATTCAAAGTTTTATTGTAAGGATAATAAATGTAGATTCTTAGTCATACTGTTTGAATTACTCAGAAAAACCAACCCAACAAACCTATGTTCGCTATGCATATAGGCATAATTACTGTAACCACTGATTAGCAATCTAATTTGAATTTCATTTTATTAAAAGAAATGAGCTAAAATAAAAATATTTCTTCTTAAAAGCATTATTATGCTAATTGCAGAACAAAGAGACAGAGAACACCTTGGCAGCTGAGCAAGCCCACACTCTCTTCAAAGCATTTGTGACAGACGTTTGTCCAAAATGTTTTTGCAAACTTCAAGCAAGGGAGATTCCACAACACCTCCAGCTATTCCAATGTTTTACTTTGCTTACTTTCCAAAAATTACTTGACATTTGACTTCCTTTGCATCAAGTAAAGACGACTATCATTTGTAGACATGTACTTACTAGTATGAATATCTGTATGCGCATTGCAAAGATACAATTAATGATGATAAAAATGATGCAATTTACTGACAAAATGAACATTTTTTAATGGTGAAGACAAATGACTTTCAATACTATTCTGCTTTTAATTTCTGGCTATATTAAATAAAGCTCCACCATCTATTTGTATGCTTGAGTATAACTATCTTACAAATGTAAGAAATTATATATTTGTTCTAAAGATCTGATCCTGATCTGAACTCTGAAAACAGCATTGAGCTGAAATCAGTATTGACTTTGCCACCAAGCGCAACAGTAACAACAGCTGGTCTCCACAGAATTGTCCCAGCAAATGAGGGTCTGGAAAAGAAAGTCTGGAAGAACTACCTTCAATACACTTACACCTACATTATTATGTTTTTGACTAAAGACAGTATTACAGTTCACATACATACAGTGTTCACAAAGAAAAGAATCCTGTGTCTCCGTCTAAGTTTTACCAGAGCTTCCACAACTCTTCAGATCTAGGAGAAGACACTGAGACTTGACTTAAAATGAATAACTGAAAAATTATTTTCCATCCAGAAACACAAGCAAGTTCAGAGCTATACTATTCCATAAACCAAAACTAAAAACACAGCTAAGGTGCTACAGAATTTTTCCTTTTTGCTCAAACATGCAGAAAAATTGTCCAATTCAAAGCTATAAAAAATGATCAATAGTCAACACTAAGAAAAGGAACTTTGATTCACAAGAACTTCTAAGTGGTTAAAAATATGGCTGATTTTTTATACTTAGATTTTTTTTCTGTAATAACAAAGTTTTACAATGTAGATTTACAAAAATATTAGCGAGCAAATTTAAAAATTAAAGTTCTGTTTTGAGGTGAAACTGATATTGACATTATGCATCTTCAACAGACTGGTATTAAAAATGTTGTGTTGATAAATGTCAAAATGTTTCATCTTCATCAAAATCTTTCTTTGATATAAAATTAATGGAACAAATTCCAGAGTAGTTTAGCAGTAAGAAGTAATAATTAAAAAGGCTGTAAGTGGAATAATTAATGAAGCTCTAGTATTCACTGTCCAATCAATTGTATTGATGCTGCTAAAATATTTCAGCTTTTTTTTTTGCTACATTGGCTTTCCAGAGGGATAGTTCCTATTCTTCACCACAGCAAACCCTACAGAGGCCAAAATATCATCTTATAAAGCCTGTAAAGAATACTCAGCTTATTTCATTTGAGGAGTTTTATAAATTATAGGCATTTATCTGCAGTTACAAGTCACAAGGGCTGGAAGGAAAGATTTAAAGAAAAGGAGAGATCTGAATGGTCGGTTCACTGATTAAAAACAGCAGCTGAGGATCATTACCTAACTTGTAAATGAAGGATATCTTTATTTTCTCTATAAACCCTATGAGCACTATACAAATATTAAACAATGGTAACAAACACAGGGAAATTAAAACAAAATTTACTCAAACAAGGAGGGAAAATGCAGCTAAGACACAGAGGTAATAGAGAAGGAGACATTCTGTTGGCATTCTCTTGTTTATAGAGCTGCTGAATAGGTTAGGGTTGACAAATTACGTTTTCTTTGAAAAGAAACAGAGGTTTGGGGGCACATATATCTACATACACACATCCCTCTACCTGTCTAACTGTTTATCCTCAGCAGCTATGACCCAGTCAACACGGGGAGTTGCTGAATGGCAATTTCATTTAAGTTTAATCTCACTTAAGTTTTGGTCCATGTAAGACACGCTGAAGTACTTTCAAAAACAAATAAACTTTGATTTAAATCAAAGGACATCTCTGAATTTAAGATGGAAAGTCAGAGAGAAATGATGATGATAATCTATCCATTACTTTGCAGGTGATGGCATGACGTGATTTTTGAAAATGAACTCAGAGCGAGCTCTGGGTGCACAGGTCTTTGAGAAAACCATCGCCATAACCCCCACCTTACATCGACCAGCTAGACTTCACTGTGCATGGAACATTAAAGGAAAGATTTCAGGCTTGAAAAAATTTACATTTGCAGTAATGTATGCTGCAGAGATGCAATTCAGTTCCTTACTGCCTAATATTTCTCTGCCTTCTATACATGGAGGATGCAAAGACAAAGATCCATAGCTAGATATTTATGCCTGTAACACCATCAGTACCTTTGTTACTTCACTATCACTACAAAATCTTCAGAGCTAGTTTATGTTTTTTACTATGGAGCACAAATGCCTCTTTCTTGCACTAACTGGATTTTTGGAAATATGGTTGTGTAAAAATTCATAGAAGTTTTTATCACATATAAAGTAAGTAATGTTTTATCTATCTGACAAAGTGGATTAGCAGGCTGCATGTCTGAGCATCTGGCTTTTGAATATCTTAAAGCATTCTACCACAATCTTTTTGTATTGTCCAACCCCTAAGCGTGTTCCACTACACTCTCTATGACATGTACTTACACATCGTTTTCTACTGTATTTCAAAGTCTTTAACAGATTGAAGTGCTAAATGATGAGATATAAAAGTCTCAGTGTTACACCCAGCCAAATGTTAAATGCTACATGTTACAGGAAAAAAACAATGTTTTGGTCTTTCTGCACAGCTCAAAAATAATTGGAAAAGCAAAATAAAGAATAAAAACAGGAAATAAAACACATTTTAACTGTCCATTATCAAGGGAATATTGTTTTAACAAGACACACATAGACACATTATTCTATTATTTCAATAAGCTTGATGATGTTACAAGACAGAGACAGGTATCAAAGCAGAGGATCATTCTCGTACAGAACGATCGTATCACTTAATGGGACAGAGATGTCACATAAACTACAGTGTCAAACAGATAACAAAATACAGGAGCGTACTTGTAGTGGTAATCATTTTATGTTGGCATACACGGTGACACCAACAGAACTGGTATTTGATAAGCACATAGATATACCTGTTTTTGAAACTGCTACCATTATAGCGCTGATTCCATGAACTCCCTTCACAAATTCATCTTTTATTATATTCTCACATACATTTAAAATCTGTGCATTTTTCCTTTTGTCTGTGGTTTCAAACATCTTTCACTAACTCACCCATGCAATGACAACAACCTTCTCTTCTTTTGAGATTAAATAAACATCTATGGTAATTATTATAAAACTTTTATCATTGAGGACATCAGCCCTCAAGGTTTGCATGTTTTTTCAACTAAACTTGTGCACTTGAAGAAATTTTAGAAATTGTTCTTCATGAATCAGTATATTCCTGATTTTTCTTAGCAACTAGTAGCCAAGCTAACATTCCTTACATGTTTTTCAGTCATATAAGTTTTAGTCAAAAATAATAGGTTCTTGGCATGCAACTTATTTTACACCTTGATTTCTGTGTGTGGCTGATAAAATGCCTACCCTCCCACCTATGTGGCACACTGAAGTTTGAGACATACAGAAGTTTGAGACATTCACAAATTGGTTTCAATGCACATTTTTCAACCTTCAGACTTTCTAGATGCTGCTGTAGATGATCTGGTATCACATTCACTATGAAGCTATTAACACAGATGCGTAGTTGAAGATCTGAGTTTTAATGATATTGAATGAATATTTTAATGATATTGAAGCTGGTGATGGGTCTGCAGATAGAACCCTAAGACGGCTCCTTACAAATGTCTGAATAACGTTTGTAAGATGGAAGGACAGACGCAGGTTCACTTCTGCTAGTGGTAGCCACTGTATATGCATTGCTTTCTTTTCATGTAGTTCATTACAGACACATTCTATGAAATCACATGAAGAGAGCAGGTTGCATTTGAACAACCAACTTAAAACATATAAAGGTACAATTGTAGCTACAGTGCTACTATGCAACCACAGCCTATGCATGTAAATAGAAACTTAGATTTTAAAGGATGTTTCACGTATAGTTATGTATATGAACAACAGAAGACGGAGGGGTGATGCGGTGGTTTAACAGGTCTGGGATGTCACATTATTCTCAAATGGTGAATTCAGATCAAGGCCAACTCATGACTAAATGCTGAACAAGTCCTACACTCAGGTATCATCTGTAGGTTACTACTGCCAGCTTCTTAAGGCTATCAGCATACATGACAGGCTTTTCTAAATGGATAACCATATTTTTATTTTCTTCTGTTTGAATTAGGATCATAGAGCACACATTATTACAGCAACATGACAACTGTTGAAAAAACATGGACTCCAACAGCATCTGCTGTACTTTGTATTCCTCAGAAATCGATACTGGACAGATGCCCATCCTTCTTTATCTCACAGTTCTGGAAGTTGTTACACAGACATTATGTATGATATGTATACTCTCCCAGCTCAGTTTGAGAAATGGGTTACTACACTCCGAGTTGAAGCAGAACTGAAATGGTAAAGCTAACTGAAGAAGATAAACTTTTTACTGAAAAAACATTTTCTGAATTCTCCTATATTTCACCCTTAGTGTTAGCCGAAACAGGATTATATGACCAAAGACTTTATGTTACTTCTTTGCAGATTAATCGTGTTTGATCGTGAAAACTATCGTCAAGCTAGCAGTTAAAATGAAGTTTGCACGGCCATTACACTGCTATTTCCAATGCAGATGATGAGTTTCACGGCTACTTCATGTCAATCATGCTACCTGGCACAAAATAGAAGTGTTGCCAGGAATGCTGTCTACATCCTGAGTGAAAAACAGAACTCCAAAACTGAATGTGAGGGACAGAAACTATAGAAATGAGGAAAAAATTCACTTACATTTATCCAAGATGGCTGTCGCTATTACTGATGAAACTCTGCTATGGGCTGAGGTCACAAGACCCTGTAAGCTAAAATAAAGAAGCTTCAGCTGAGGGTAACTGAAGCTGCAGCACATTAAAATACATATTAAGGTTATAGGTATTGATTGGAGTTTTAATTTCTTATCTATTTTTCCCAAGGCATGAAAAGTGATCTCTGCTTTTTGGTCATTTTTCAAGCCTGGAGGGAAGCGATTCTCGCTATTACGAGTATTATCTACCTCATTATAAGTGTTTATGTATGTTATATACAATACATGATATGATAGTATGATGCTTTCACTGGCATGAGTTTGGAGTTGCCACATTATTCACAGATGGTGAAACCATACGTGATTTATGCAGATTCTCTCAAACAAAACTAGAATAAAACCTTTATACAACATCACATCATCATGTGTGTAGCAAATGTATATAAATTATATGTAGCAAATTATAGAAAAGCTAGTTTATAGCCTTTAAAATGTGTTAAAGTTCATCACTTCTTTCTATAAGTTAATTTTTTAATTAAAACAGTCTGGGGAGCCTGATAACTTTTACATCGAATAGGTACTTAGAAATACCAGAATAACTTTGAAATTATTTTTGAATGCATCTAAGTACTGAGTATCTGACTACTTTGAAAATGTATTGCATCTTAACCTCCTAGGGTTTAAATCAAGTGTGTGACCTACGAAGCAGCTGGAATCTTCTCTCAACCTGTGATATGAAGATCCTACTGCTGGCTTCAGTAAGCGGCATGGTGCTGAATTTGTCACTAATTTTGGACTGCATGTTCCCCCTTCTGGCTCACAAGTCACTGTGCTTTTGGGAAAAGAACTGACATGCAAAAGCTAAAAAAAAATAAATAAGAGACAACAGAAAATAATACCCTAAAATAATACCCTAGGAAATTATTGTTAGTGTTAAGAGCAGAGATGCGGAATAACAGAAGGAAACAGATGAGTAAAATTCAGTTGAGAAAAAGTGCATTATAAACAACCCTGCAATTTATTACCTGTAATTGTATCATGTATGACATCTGCTAATGTAAATATACACTTAGAATCACAGAATTCTAGATTAGCTCAGTTTGGAAGGAACTTCAAAAGATCGTAAGCTTCAGCCTTAAATGAGAAAAGGGATCCTAGATGACATTATGAAGCACCCTGCCCAAGTGCACCTTGAAAACCTCCAGCAAAAGGAATACCATCAGATCCCTGGGAAGGTTGCCCCCAAGAATGACTGTTCACACTGTAAAAGGTTTCTTTTTTTACATGAAGACAAAACCTCTCCCACTGCAATGATACCTGTTGCCCTTTGTCCTCTCCACATGGCTCCTAGTGAAGAGAGAGCCTCTGTAATTATACATATATAAGCAGACACATGCAGTGTGCAAACACAGATTTTTAGACCATAAGCATATCTATACCCGATACAAAGAAAAACAATTCCAAGAGCACAAGGAATGCAATGAAATCCAAACTACAGAAATCCTGCGGCAGACAAGTAACAGCAAAACACAGAGATCATATATAGACCAGGGAATTCCGAGTTCCCAAAAGTACAGTGAGGGGTGGAATCTCTGTGCAAGCTTAAAAAAAGGAATTGCTATCACATCCTAGAGATGTTTACTTCGTTTCCCACGCAACCATAATGAGATTGATAATAGATGAAAATATAACAGATGTGAACTTTGTTATACTCAAAGAAATTCTGTGCAAAATTAAGCAATGCACAGAAGCTGTGACACGCTATAGACATTTTTTTAAAAATAGCTCCAGAAGCCATCAGAACCCTACCAAACAAGGCAGTAAAACATAACATCTGAAAGATGAGTAAAGAAGATAACATGATTCTAACAAAAACAGCTGCGGGGGAAAAAATAGGCAACATTTTTCCTGCAAAACATCAGAATGCTGCATTTTATTTACTTTTAATGGAAAAATACAGGAAATATTGTTCAATTTATAAGACTTCAGACCATCTCAATAGAGTGGGTGAAGTGGTGGCTACAGTCTTTGTGATAAAACACTAAGCAAATCACCTTTACCAATTCATTTTCAGTACACAGATCTGACAACTAGTCTGAAGTTGCACGAATGCTTGTAAGCTCACACAGACTGACTATTTTTCAGTCTTGATGGTATAGGATAGATGTCACATCGCCATATCCCAACTGCAACTAGATGCTCTCCTTCACCTAATGAGAGACACTAACAAAAAATAACAAATTGAAGTTGAATTAATTATTCTTTCCATGACTGGTCTAACAATTTATTCAATCTAAATAGAGTTTGTTCAACAATATAGAATGTAGTCTAACATACTCAACGTGTAAAGATGTAAAGCTGAGTTGACAATGAGCTCAGCTCATTTTGTAAGCAGTTGATTTATTAGCATGGAAAGCAAAAAAAAGTAAGAAAAGGGGGAAATGACTATCTCAAATGCAGAAAGCCTACACTAGAGACACTACATCTGAGTTAGTAATTTTAGGCTACCTGTATAACCAAAGGAGAAAACCAGGAATTTCTGTGGCCTAATTTACGAAATCCTAATTACATGTCCAAATCAGGTCGGATAAACTATCTCTTAGAAGTGTGTTGACTACGCATTGACAACTATGTGTTGACTAGAAGCATCTTGACTAAAAATGATGATGAGGCTCTCAAGCCTGAGCTGTTACAGTGAACAGCTGAGACAATGTGTAACCATCTATTGTCTGGTGAAATAAATCCCCCTTCCAACACACCAATTAACTAACTTTGACGTTCCATTAGTATGCACACCAAGCACTCATTTGTGTTTATGTCAAACAGATGTAAAAACAGATTACTCTGTATTTACTTTACAAAATCAGCCTGCATTGGATAGATGCAATGCCCTAAAACTTATTCCAGATGAACAGAAACAGAAAAACAACATTCACTACAGCTTTCATTCAGGTATGAACGAGGAACACTGCTGAAAGCCTCAATCATTTCATTCTATCACAGGGCATACATACATCCCAACCAAATACTCTATATCCTACCTGAAGAAACAAATAACCCCCAACTTCCTTTCTTTCCCTTCAGTTTTGAAAAAAAACTCTCTCTATAAAATTTTACAATCTACACATGTGTGTATACACATGAATAAAAACAGAGGAATCAGCCACGGAATTTTAGGTAGTAACATGCATATTAAAAAAAAAATATCGAAAAAATCAGATACGTCAGGAAGTCAGATACTCAACAGATTGACTCTAATGGCCATGGCTGTGTAAACAAATATTTGTTTTGAATATAGCTCCGTAAGTAGCAAATATTAAACAAATTCCTTTTACTGCGCAGTAGTACAAACTTTTCAACTATTATATGCCTTTCAGATTTACAAAGATCATGAGATTAACTTTGACAGTAAGAGTGGTCTCTTTAGAGATACATATGACAAACAGGCAGCCAGCAAGGTAACAATCACCATTTTGACAATCAATTTCAGAATTCAATTGAATTTCCAGAAACAATTTGAATGAAAATTAGTTCACAGAAGGATGGGGATTGCTATAGTGGTTTAAATTAATTAATTGGATAAAAATAAGATACATTAAAAAAGCTATATTATTTTGTAAATATTTACAGTTCAATTCATATTTATCAACTAAGGAAATTAATCAAAAAGTAGACTGACAGCACCTCACGCAACTCGGTGATCACCATAAATCCAGGCAATGTATCAGATTTCATCAGATAGAGGTCATATTTTAAATGAAGGTAGAATTTGTTATGCATTATTCATCCATCTGAAAATATTACAAGGTGGGACAACTTTTTATAGTTTATTACCATAGCATATTACAAAATGCATTTGCAAAATAAATGTTTAACCGATGATTCTATGACAAGTCGTTTCAAAGCATATTATAAGATGCAAATATTGTTAAAATACGTGTGCATGTTTAATGCATGAATTACAGTCATCAGACATGGTATAAATTGTCATAAAATTTAACAAATGATAATAAGATATTTATAAATGGCATCTAAACATAAAATGTGCACAGAGAAGTAAATTGTACTAAAATTAATCCTCGTCTGAAGGCTCTTTTTTCCCTGTCTCTTTCTGCAGAACAAACCCAGCTAGAGCATTTCATTGTTTGGATCCTTGTAAGCAACGTCCAAGATAAACCCTTCTTGCTAAGCTTTCAAGGCAGTCAGAAACTTCAGTCTTCAGAAGCTCTCCAGAATAAAATCACAGACAACTATCTATCAGCAAGACAGCATGGATTACCTTGAACAGCACTTTCAAACTGTTCGTTATGAGGAATTAAACTGTGCTGAATAAATCTGTTTACTTCTGCAAAGAAATTATTTGAGGAAGCAAACTACCAAAACTCTTTATGATAGTTCTTTGCTCATCAGAAAAATCGACTTCAATATAGTAGAGAACAGCCTTAGCTTTCAAAAACTACACATTCTATCAGTGATATTCAGTTTACATCTATTGATCTTTCCAAGTCCAATATATTTTACTACTATTTTTCATAACTTGACACCACGAAGCAAAATGTTGTTGAGAGAAATGGTATTTATGTTTTTTAGCATGTGTGTATAAGAGAGAGCTGTCAACAAGATACTTCCTAGTCAATTACAGAAACTAAATTGTCTGTTTGTAGGGGAAATGTATACATGTCCCATCTGTAAGCGTCAGACTAAGTGGCTGACATGACCACGAAAATAAAGAACTGTCTTCACTTTCAAAATCATCAGATGACTAACTAGAAAAAAGGACAACAGACTGAATGAGACTGAGGGTGACTACAGAGAGAGACCACAGTCATGTCCTGTCAGCTTTTGCGCAGAGACTTCCTGGTACGTGAAATCACTCGTAATTACAATACAGAACTTTAATGATTTCACTGTAACTAAATAATGTTATAAATCTAGTTTAAATCTGCCAGGTTTCAGTTGCTGAAGAAGTTCATCTCCAGCTTCTGAAGCACAGTCAAAGAGCGTTAGTTGGATCTGAGAAGTCTGATCCTGTGATAGGAATGTTGACATTGTTCTCTCTCTTAATTTTCTCTGAAGTTTAACAAGATTGAATGCCTGGAAACAGGACTGAAGTACAGTCAAGAAAGAAGTAATAATTTTGACAGAATTGGCAAGAAAAAGAAATTACACAGCTTTAAAAGTAAACTAGACAAATTCATGGATGAAAAAATCTATTTCAAGCTTTTAAACACAAAGTGTTATTGAGCTTCACATTGCTTGGAGAATGTAAAAGGGAAGGATATCAAGTTTTTATCCTGTCTTGTCAATCCACCCTCCCCACCCTCTGTAACGTACCTGGTCTGGGCACTCGCACAGACAGGGTAGCAGGAGCTGGCTCAGCAACACCTGCTCTCGTACTCTTCTGGACTGAGCATATTTAGAAGCCTGGATTTTGTGCTGACATCCCATGCAATGATATGTGACATCTCAGAGGACGCGTGCACTGCTTGTTGTAGTTTACACTTTATGTAGCCTACATGAGGAGATCGCTTTTACAGAGAAGTGCAGATGAACACGTGTCTGTGGAATCGGCCCAAGAAAGACTCTTACCTTCTGATCTGCGGTGCTACAAAACACTTTCAGTTGTACATTATATAGTTCCATATGGAAGGAGAAAAAAGATATTGGCACTCCAAAACCAGAAAATTATTTATTTCCCAAACATTCAGGCCAGAGGCCTGCCTTACACATTCCTGCCTCCTTTTGGAACCTATGGTAAATGCTTCCAATGTTGCATTTTTCTCTTTAGGGCACATTCATTTTTTTAAAAAATCAGTCTCACATTTATGCTATTAATACTGTCTGGGTTGGGAACATTCAAAAAGTGCATTTGTATTTCCCTTACACCTCCAAGCCACCCTGCTCAGCAAAGCATCCAGAAAACTTGTGGCTAATCACTTGTTTTTCCTTAGAAGCCCTCATACGCAAGGTCCCACAGAAAATCATCTCTTCTTTAGCTTTTCCAAACATAAAGGAACCTAGCAAGCAGGTAAAGCACAAAAGGCTCCAAAGTCAATCCTCAGCCTTTTTTGTGTGCCTACTTTGCTTCCTAAAGACATGACCATTCTGGTAGAATGATCAGCTCATGAGTAAGAGTGACTGTCTCACAGTCAAAGTGCAAGTCAAGAGGATATTGCTCCGAGTTGTGGAAAACGCTATGCAGGACACTCCCCATCCTTCCAGCAAGGGCACTGCTCCTTGCTGTATTGACACTGTTGGGTACTGTTTAACCCTCCTTGTGAACGTGGACAAGTTTCAACTCAATCCAGTGGAGGTTAAAAGAAACAAAACAACAGAGAGTAAAAAGAGAACACAGGAAAAAAACTGTCCTAAGTAAAGTGAGGTTGGAAAAAGATGATGATAAGATGGATATCATAAATAAAATTTGTAATAAACAATTTCTCTTTAGCATATATCTTTTTTTTTCACTGAAGGTTATACAACGTACTTCAAAAACCAACACATACTGCAAGCATTGCTTAATACAGGAAGCAGCCTTACTGCCACCTACAGCTGTTGCCCAATTTCAAATGCAGGAAATGATTAATGACAAACAAACAGTAACTTTCTACATACATTTCCATAGCTGCCATTGCAGCTCTCTTTGTTTAACTCTGTGGCATAATGATTCAACAGAAAGAAGGAAGCCACTAATTCATAGAGAAATTAAGTCAATTTCAACACATTCTAGACAAGTTGAATATTTTAGGTCCTAAAGGATTAGATATATTAACTGGAATTATTCTCATGCATAAAAATACTCAACAGGCTTTAAAAACAGTTGAAATCTAATGAGAGTATGCCTTCTTTCAAAAATTAACAACTTGTTTTTATCTGGATTTAACTTTTCCCCTAATCTTCTTTACAATTAATTATGCACGTCTAAAAAAAGGTTTTTTCCTGATGTACTTGACAGTTTATGCTGGTTGCACATGTTAGGAAAAGGCCCACCACTCTAAACATGAATCTTGTGTAGTTTCATGGTTTCGGATTACAGTACACAAGGCGTCAGGGAAGTCCAACTGAAAATGTGCACCATCGACGACAAGCAGAGACACTGCAGTGCACTCTGTTTGTAGTTTGGTGTAGTTTGGATTCATGGAATGGTACTGGCACTCTTTGCATTCGATTTTGCATGAATTCTATCATTCTGGAAACATTCAACATTTTGTACTGAATTTCCAGACATCCTGCCTCTGCATACTTGTGTCTTCAAGTGCATCTTCTGCTATGTTCTTCCTTCTCTTGGTAGTTTTTGACTTTCTCACCAACAAATTTCTTAACAAGCTCTGTTAAGAAATGTATGGCTAGTCACAACTTCTTCTAGAGCATGGAAGGATCCACGGATCTACAGGACACCCTTTACGGATGTCCTTGAGGATATGAGTCAGGTGTTCACTGGACTTAAGAGATTTGTGTAGCTGAATATGTTTTCTTTAAAGAATAAACTGTTTCAGATTTTAGAAGTATGACATCCTAAAATGAAAGGCAGTACGGGAAAAGGTGCTGGTTAAAGAAATTCATTAAGACTTCATGTCAAGATCTTACAAAAAATGCTGTATTGTCATGAAAACAGGTTATTCATGGAAATTGGAAAGCGGTGGTGTGATTTTCTTAAAGAACAGGACAGTGGCAAGGGATTTGAAAACTGGAGTTTTAATCTTCATACTTAACGTCCCTCTTGATCTGACCATAAGAGGGTTGCTATGGACTATATCCAACGGATCCTGGCATTCATCTGTCAGGGTCCTGACCTAGCCTATCTGCAATTAGTCTGATGAGATTTACACATTCTTTAGGGAAGAACAGAAGATCTTCTGTGGAGTAAAAATTCATTTACGCATGAACACAGGCTACTAGATGGCCTACTTGCTGGGTAGCCATTACAGGCTATTAGACAGGATACAAAGAAAATGAAACAAAACAGAAGCAGAGAATCAGTATTAGGAGAGTCTGTGTAATGATTACAGTATTAAACAGGTCAATCAACAAATATTCTTCACAGGCATATAGTCCAAGCCGAGACAGAATGGGAAGCAGGGAGTATGACTAGAAGTTTCATGTTTTCATATATTACACAATTCAGAAGAAAGTCTCCATTGAGGCAACTGAATCATGATCACATTTTTGGCAGGAATTGTGCACATGCCAAAGCATCTGATCCAAGAAGAAGAGACTCAGCTCAAAAAATGCAGGAGTTTTCTGTGCAGTACTGTAGTGGCAAGTGATGGCAAGATGGCAAGTGATACAGTGCTCAAGAAATACTAGAAATGAAGATGCTGCATTATGTTTTGTTCCTAATGAAGGCTAGAGTCATGAAACTCACAACAGAGAAAAGACCGAGAAACCAAGTATGAAGCAGAAGGAAGCACTATGTATAGTAAGCAAAACATGACAAAATCTGTACAGGTAATTCACAAGAATGTCCACATATATATGCATATATTAAAAATGTAACTCATTTATCTGTAACTGATTTGGGTAAATAACCTGCTATTGTGTTGTTTAGGAACCAAAGCTCAACCAATGTTGAGCACATTGAATCAATGTTCTCAACATTTAGGGAATAAAGAAATTTCACAGACGTTATGCGGAAATCTTTTTCTTCCTCAAGAAATTATTATTAGCATTATTAATATTACAATTTCTGCTAATTTTTAGAAACAATCTAAATATCATTAGTAATCAGAACATATTTTACATGAAAAAACAATTACCCTGGTTTTGAAGTAATAGCTTTCTGATAAAAACTATTACATATAGCAGACTCACACAGATGTACATGAAGGGGGATGAAACCACATTTCCCTGCGGCTTTTAAAGTACAGCTTTACTACGAGTTACATGCAGACACTATGTATGGTATGAAATAGTAGGAGTACATAATGGAGGAACATTTGTGGAGGAACAGAAAAAAACAAAATGATCCTTCTTCAGGCTACTGAATGGTATTTTTACATTAAAATGAAACATCCCAAATACAGCATAATTTCATGAGATCATACTTCAAACTAAAAACGGTATTATGATAGTGATCAGCCTATGTGATCCTGCCCCTCTACTCTGCTCTCATGAGACCTCACCTGGAGTATTGTGTCCAGTTCTGGGGCCCCCAACACAAGAAGGATGTGGAGCTGTTGGAGCGGGTCCAGAGGAGGGCCACGAGGATGATCAGAGGGCTGGAGCACCTCCCCTACGAGGACAGGCTGAGAGAGTTGGGACTCTTCAGCCTGGAGAAGAGAAGGCTGCGGGGGGACCTGATAGCAGCCTTCCAGTACCTGAAGGGGGCCTACAGGAAAGCTGGGGAGGGGCTTTTTACAAGGATAGATAATGACAGAACAAGGGGTAATGGTTATAAACTGGAAGAGGGTAGATTTAGACTGGACATAAGGAAGAAATTCTTCACTGTGAGGGTGGTGAGACACTGGAACAGGTTGCCCAGGGAAGTCGTTGATGCTCCCTCCCTGGAAGTATTCAAAGCCAGGCTGGATGGGGCTTTGGGCAACCTGGTCTAGTGGGAGGTGTCCTTGCCCATGGCAGGGGGGTTGGAACAAGATGATCTCTAAGGTCCCTTCCAACCTGAACCATTCTATGATTCTATGATTCTATGATATCAAAGTCACCTCACATCCTGATAAGGCTAAATAAGTTTTCTAGTCAACTTTGAATTTTGACACATACCATATTATTCAGCCCTTTTTCTAGATCATTAATAAATAGATTAAACAATGCCATTTAATGTACAGGTCAGTGGTAGACAGAAACGTTAACCTTTTGCCATTCTGAAAATTGACAATTTATTCCTACTCTATCTTCTGTCTCTCAGCGTGTTTCCAACTTATGACGGAACTTTAACTTTCACCCAGAACTATTCAGTTATCTTGATAATCTCTTGTAAAGGACTGTGTCAAAGGCATTTTGAATGTCCTTATGAATCATATCCCTTGGTATTACTTTAAAAACAAATTTATTTTGGAGACACAGATATTTCTTGTAGACCGAAAATACTGGAATTCTCTTAAGAGACGCAGTAGAGATGTGCGTGCTCTGCAAATTCAGTAAACTTTGAGGCCAGCGAAGACGACCACAATTTGTCTCCCAGAAAGGTCAAAGCACCAAAAACTTCCAGCTGAATCAGTAATGCAGAAAAATTAATTATAAGGCCTTATTTTATCCTGTTAGAATGCAGCACTTCAATGCACATGATAAGTCACAGAGGCTGATGAAAGACTCTGAAGCGGTAGCAGCATGGACAGAACCACAGCTGTGCAAAGGCTCCCACATAGTTGACCAGGAACAAACTGCAGGTACAGCACAAACACTGAGTTAAATAATTGTCCCATGTACGACAAATTATGACAGTGACAGACTGATAGGAAATACCTGTCATGATAGGAGGCAATATATGTGGCCAAGCTTTCTATACATAAGCTGGAGAAGTCTGAATGACTGACTTGGAGGAGGATAATGAGGTACCTTGCAATCATTACAGACAGCACAGGAGAAAGCACAACAGGGCTTATCTGAAAATCTAAATGTAGAAAATTAATGGCTCATTTTTTTTCTACTTTATGAAGAATAATAGGTATCATGAAGTCAGTCTGTGAAGGATTATAAAACTAAAAACAAACTGCCTGTACTTGATGCTTTGAAGGGGAACGGGGGAAAGATACAGAAAGAGATGTTAGGGAAATAATCTGTGCAGAACAGTGGCAGGGATGAGACAAGATGACATTTGTCGTGTGCTGAAAAGAGGCCAGCTGTAGTAACTGAAATGTGGAGAACCTGTATGAGAGTTTTGGCTTTGCACACAGCTTAAAAATCTGTACCTCGCTATGGATGTGAGGACTAGAAATGATACCCAGATAAAAGATTTGAGTTGTTTATGCTCCAAGCTTCAGAGATGACAGTGATGGAGAAAGGGGGGCAGAGAGGAAGGATTATGTCTACTGGTCTCTAAGTTGATGTCTAAGCACCCAAGAATTGATATTAGAATTATGGGATGAGTTTTATCTGCTCTTTTTTACTAGGAGATATTGTACTCAGAGTACAAATCATGAAGATGAATTTCTCATTAAGATGAATTGCAGTAAAGACTCTCTGAAGTAGAAAGATATAAACAAAACCAAAAAACTTCATACTGAGAAAAGTATACATACTGTGCTTACAGACTGGCTAAAGGTAGATGAAATCAATGGCTGAGCAAAATAAGTCAACGAAAGAAAGAAGCTTCAAGCATGAACTTTTTATCAAATTTGTCAGTTTTGATCATAAAATCAATTTTATTTTCTCATGTAGCTTTGTTTGTCAATTCCTTTTTCACGGCAGAAGTCTTTTTTTTTTGAAAATAATAAAAAATCTGATGCTACTAGTGGCCCTGTAGCTCAGCCCAAAAGGTGGCTGATAAGAAATGAGAGGACCTGCTATATCCAAGAGTCTGTCCTTAAACACTTTCTGTGAAAAGTTGCCTTCAGTTTTAATTTATGTACAGATTATCTATGGAAAAAAAGATAATGGGTTTTGTTCTGGCAGACACGAAGTGTTAATTTCTCAACAGACAACACAAGTAAGTTGCCAGTGATTCCTGAAGCTAAAGTTCCCTTCTGTAATTGCAGAAGAACCAATACTTTCTGCAAGAAACACCATTTCAACGCCCCCAGAACAGGCACTGATTTGTGGTATGTACATTGGTATGATTAAGGAACTGGCAAGTTGTTTGACGCAACCTGACAGCACGCACTCACGTTTGTGTAAACACATATTTAAATTCCTATCAAACAGATTTTTAGCATCCTGTTTAGTGATGGAGAAAATACAGAAACTGTTAAGATTGGGAAATAAATTACAATTTTTGTGAGTCCAGGGCAGTGTGTATCTATTTTTTTCCAATGACACCTGATGATAGACCTTTGCCTAAGTACATGCAACTGCTCTAGACATCATCCACTCATTCGATATTTACTAGTAGTACCCCAAAGCAATTCTAATGCAGCTAAAGTGAAATGCAGGGGTATGGTATGCAGTAGCTCTCCCCTATTACTTTATTAGAGTTTTGGCATTGTATTTTTCATTTATGACTGTCATATTGTACTCAGACAAGAATCAGCTAGTAACGGTAGGAATGTGTCCCAAATAGCAAAAAAGGACCAAATAATAGGTTAAAATTAATTCAGCACGTGGTGAAGTTAATGAACAGCGTTAAACATAAATGAAAGAGTTAATTTAAGATGCATCTGTATAGAAAAGCAGGGCTAATTTCAGAGTGAACTGTAAATAAAATCTCAAATTGGCTTTAAAGCTTTCCAAGAATGAGCAAAATCCCAATAACAGAAAAGCAGGATGAATACCAAAACCTTACTTGCGTGCTTTCTGACTACACTACAATATAATTTTTCACAATTAAAATAAGTGCTGAAGATGTTGAAAAGATATCATTTGTGTAACTACTAGGTAAAATAATGAACTCTACAGAGTTGGTTTTGCTTTTCAGTATGAAATTTAGATGCTTTAGGTACTAATTGCCTGCAACAAAGACATAATATCCAAAACCTGTAAGAAAATAACTGCATCATAAGAAAGCATGAAGGGAAGGTAACATCCTCACTATTCTTTCAGTCAAGGAACAAATTAAAAGGATATCATTGCTGAGGTACACAAGTTCAGTGGGATGCAGATAAAACAAGATCAGTCAAAACTGCAATAGATTTTTCTCCAATTAATTCTGGCTTTATTTAATCTTGCAAATTTAGCATTTTGTTTTGAATTTAGAAAGGTCTTTGGGTGGTGCAACTGAGTATAATTTATCAAAAAAGAGTTACAGATTTTGGTTATCTGAGGATGCTAATAGATATTTTATTAAAATAATCACATTTTATTTTGAAATTAAAACACAAGGCATTTAAAACCAGCTGTTAGAAAATAACTTGTATTTACAGTCTAGCATAACCTAAACAACTTAACGGCTTTCTTAACTCTATTGGAAACACTTTTGAAGCAGTAAATGGAGATAAAGCGATAAAATGTCCACCAAAGCCCACAAGAGGCATGTGACTTTTCACATTCTCCTATGTGTATCATATCAGTGATCACCCTGTTCAACAACAGACTTTTAAGTAAACAAAAAACTGAATTTAAGTGTATAGATTATTATGCTTTATCAGTTTAAAATGCATGTAAGCATCTGATGTGTCTTATACTGAAAGAAAGCAAAATAAACTGAAAAAAAGAAAAAAAGAAAAGCTACAAAAAGCAGATGTAACGATGAAAAACTGCATTATATTATAAATGAGTTCTTTATATTTTAGGAATGTAAAACTTCTTATGACTACTTTAAAACCTTAGAACAGTCATCTTCCATCTTCAGTTTATATGGGACAACACTTGTGTCTTATGAATTGCTGTTGTGTGACTGTTAAAACACGAAGGTGCGGAGCTCACTTGCTGAGCTTGTACTTTGCAGCACTTACCTCAGCTTAATAGCAAAAGGTCGCTCCACTGCTGGACAAGAGAAGGCAGGGGTGAGCAGCTGCCTCATCCCCGCTCCAGCCTGCAGCCTACTTCCAGTGAGGTCGTGCAAGACCCGCTGTGCCGTAAGCAAAAACTTAAGGAACTACCAATGTTCTGCTAAAACTGCCCAGGATATAGCTAAAGTTTACGTTATTCTGTGGTTTTAGCTCAAAATATAAGTGTCTTATTATATGTTGCAAAATCAAAGACTATTTCTTAGATGCTTATGAAATCAGCTACAGATTCCAGTTTATAGTTTGTATAGTTAGGCAAAAAAAAAAGAGGTTATACATGAGAGCAGGCAGCAGGTGGTCTACAGATATCACCCATATCAGTAACGTATAAAATACTCCTCCCTAATCAAATTCTATTCATTCAATAGTTTCCAAAGAGATTAATGAGAAAAAGGAATCATGGTCCAGATACCCATGCATATATCAAAATTTGGAAGAAGGAAAAATAGACAGATAGACAGATAAAGAGTGGAGGAACTAATTGTGAAAGACATTTTCAGCTAAGATTCTAATAATTAGCTTGATGTAGCTGTATAGATGAAAGACCAAAACTGTAACACAGACGTTATCTTCAGATGTCATTAACTGATCAAACTCGCTACTTGCATGGTGTAAGTTATGTTCCTGACAATAAAGTGCATTTTGAGAGAAATCACTTTGCCATCAAGTGACAATTTAGGTTTTTTGCAGTGGGATGCACAAAGCCCCTGGAACGGCATTACTTTGAATTTGTCATTCTTGCATTCAAAACAAAACACTAAAAATTATTGTGCAGAGAGTGCAATATTCTACATTCATTTTCATAACTGAGTTAACATGAGATAACAGAGAGGCAACATTTCAAATACTGAACTAGGTCCGCTGTGTGCTCAACATGGCAGAACAATAGAAAACCTTTGCCGACTTTTTTGCTAAAAGATTTGCTTGAGCATCTTTTGCAAAACTATTACCTAACTTTACAGGACAAGAACATACATATTGCAAGTTGTTGAAAGCTGTCTCTCTTCATGTCATATTGCATCTTTTACTTAGAGACTTCAAAGAAGTCACTCTCATCTCTACAAGACTTAAACAGCAGTGCATTTTTGTAAGGAAAAAAAGACACAAGAAATTGTGTACGAAGAATGTATTCCTGAACCTCAGAAAACTCATTAGTCTTAAAACCTTACCTTTAAGTATACGACGTGACGCTTTCTGAATTACTTATGCTTACTTAAGCTTTGTACACATTGAAGGAAGATACTGTACATTTTTGTAACACTTTATATAATGCACAACTACAATTTTCCATCTGTAATAGAATCTTCCTTCCAAATAAAAACAAAAATAAACAAGCCTGTGCTGCTTAAGAAAATATGTCTCTAAGACTCCTAAACTCCTAATGAAGCTGTCTTTAACATTCAATAAAAATAGTCATGACATAAACATCTCAAGACAAATCTTTTACCAAACAGTAAGCAAAAGATCTCTTCCATATTTTAAATGCTATGTTTAACCTCAGACATTTTTCACACGAGCATCCACATTTTCTATTAAATTGCTGCTTTTAGACAGTACTCTACATAGTGTGATCCTCTTAATCCACAATTCAGGAGTGATAATCATTCTTTCCTTTTTACATTTCTAGGAATCTGCTGAAATGCTTGGCTGCCTAAACTACAGTAATTTCCTTTACACAACTGTAAATTAAATTTTGTAGAAGTGGAGAGTGATTTTAAAAAAAACACACATTTCCTTGCAAGAAACTTAATATAGCAAAGAAAATTCAAGAGGAAGAGGCATCTACAGTTCTGTAGGCAGTACAAAACACACCGAAGAAATGATAATTTTACGGTTACATCATAGGTAGTTTCCTCACCTGAGCTGACACACAACATAGTCTATTTTATGCAAACATAAAGCTCATGTTATTTTTATCTTGTAATGCTACTTCCTCACCTCTTTAACATACCAATGAAAAAATATTGACTGAGTCTTAAATAAATGTTTTTCCTCCTGCTTATCGGTCATTTTCCCTGGAAAAATACAGGCTGTTTACTTTGTATTCTTTCTGTTAAAATTACATCAAAGTGACTAGGTCCAGTAAAATGAGTAAAATACATTACCTGGAAAACCACATGCCTAAAAAGAGAATGAAGCATCAGCAGTTTAGTAAAGCTAATATGGGAAAGGCACAGTGTTTGAAGAGCCTCTTTTCTACTTCAGTGTAAAACAAAACAGAAAAAAAATTAAAAAGGTCAACCATTATTTTCATTTGAACAGCAGTGCTAAATGTCAAAATGGTTGGTCATAAGTAAGCTTGTAAAGTGGCTACATGAAGAAGCCGTGTGCCAACCCATGTGCACCTGAGCAAAGTAATCTAAGAGAAAAGACAAGGAAGTGTTCAATTTACTATGAAGATTTCTGTAAATAAATTAAAAAAAAAAAAATCCTGCAGGCATTCAGCTATCATCCCACAGATCTAATCATTAATCATATTTCACACGAATGTGATTTGGCACCAGTACACTTTAGTACAAAGTTGGATTGTACTTCTAAAGCACTCGAGATCGCGCAAAAAGCAATTTATTTGCACTCAAATCACCTTCACACGGGAAATATCTGCACTTCCATTTTACAGATAGGAAAACTGAGTGACAGAGCTTATAGATGGCTTGATCAAAATTATTTGTCATATTAGCAGCACTGGACATCAGCATTTAGATGATAAAACCCCACTGAAAGTACCCGACTGTACAAGTCTGAGCCCTTCAGCTCCAGGCAAGCGAAGTAAAGAATAAGATGATCTTCACCACACAAAACACATTCCAGGACATATTTAAATCCCTTTCACATCAGTAATGGGAATATTCCTATATTGAAAATAAAATGTATTTTAAAGTGTATCTTATTTAAAATAAAGCGCATCTTGTTAAATCAATACTACATAGATGCCGCGAGAGAATTTGGTTCTGCATATCCAGCACATCATGCTGCCATTCTAACACAAAATGAAACCCAAAATTCAAATACAAGGATTTAACTTGCATTACTACAGACTGGAAAAGGCACACTCAGTCACCAATATCACAGATAATGACAAAAAGCATTGTTTATTTTGCATTCAAAATCATTGGTATTCTCGGAATGTGTAACATACGTTCTGTTTGGAAATAGACACAAATTACAGTGCCTGGGTTAGCAACAATAAGCAGCCTCAACTTCATCAAAATCTAAAGGAGCTGAAGGCACACTAGCTCTCTACAAGCATATGAAGCAGCATACTCCCCAGTTCCTACGCTCATGGTGGAAAATTCTAGTGCTAAGCGAGACATAAGAAAATCTGAGCACATTGACCAAGGGAAGAAATCTGCACTCTGGTTCTCTTGGTTTGTAAACAGGTACAATACAAGTGTACTGGTTTCTACAATACTTCTCTCCAAACCAAAATGGTTATATCCATACTGCTATGATCCCAGCAAGGATGAAGACCACAGACTGTTCATCTGAGATTAATGCCTCCTGAGTCCTTATCCTTTCCTAGGTCTGGTGTAATCACAGAAGAGAGGGTGGGAAGATGACAGAACTATCTTGTGACCCCAACATAGTGAAATAAAATTAATCTGCTCTAACTGGAACTTCATCTCAGAAACCAGCAAACAGATTTCCATCTAAATTATTTTGTCAACAGAATGGTAGTATCCTCGCTAACCTTATTTGGCACCAGTGAATAATTAGATACACAGGGGTGTGACTCCAATTGAAGGTGTCGGCATTGTAGCACTCTGTGAAAATATTAACTATGAGGTTAACTCCAATTTTCTCTTCTTTAATTAAATGCACATGGTACTAATGAGGTAACCTACTGTTCCTTGATAGCACTAATTAGCTAAGAGGAGAGTACACTCTCACACTGCAATTTAAACCTAAAAATAAGGTTGAAATATGCTAATTGCAGGCAATTTAAAACAGTACAAGTTGTAGAACTAGTCATAATAAGGGAAACTGACTGCTTTACAGCTCTGCAGCTGTAACTTTGGTTAAAATTAAAACATGCCACGCAATTTTAGAACGATTTGGCAAAGTATCCAGCAGTCTCTTCAAAAATTGTTACTTAATTCACTGTATACATTGATGAAAAAAAAAAAAAGGAGAAACAGTATCTGAGCTGCTCATCTAGAAAAATACAAATTATGTCTCATAAATTAGAATAAAATCAATGAAGTCTATGTAGAAGAATTCCCTTTGTTTAGAATAGTTTGAAGTTCTGAATTTTCCTGAACACTTACGAGTCTCATTTGTAAAGGTGCGGAGCAGCTGCAGCTCACACTGACGTCAGTGGAGTCCTGGCTGCTCAACTCCTCTGGAAATCTGGACCTAAAATTAGATTTTTGAATGGGAAAAAGGAACAAAGAAAATACATACTTTCTATAGAGAAAGTACATTCTAAAGAACAAATCTGTGATTCTACGTAGAACTCTGAAGTCCCTAAAACGGCAACAGCATTTTGTACTGTAACCAAATGTGTTCTTCAAGAGGTAACACAAGGTTCAGTTTAGCAAGTGAATTCCAGACAAAGTTGCACAGCACACTGATTTGTAATAACAATTTCAAATTTCTTGATTTAGAGCTCCTACTGTTGAGCAGAGAAGATGTACAACAGTTTTGCTATCCAAGTCATTTTGCTGATGAACATCTCAGGTGACAGTGGCCTGAGCTTTGGCAGGAAGGTTGGAGCTAGATGATCTTCAAGGTCCCTTCCAACCTATGCTGCTCTATGATCCTATGTCCCTACCATTCATTTTTCAGGAATTGAAAAATTTAATTTCCATGAAGTTCTTGAGGAACATACAAATACAGGTTGTTAGATCAACGCTATGTCGTGGGATCTAGTTCCTTAATTAAAGGCAATATAGCTACACTGAAAATGCATCTGTAAATTGTCTGTTTCACATTTCATAAGACACTACTGCAATCCGTAGACTTCCTTCAACGACCACAGCTATGATATCCTACAAGAGGAGTGGAAGGGTCATCAAAGGAGAGTTACTTATGTCTCTTTTGCTAGGTTAATCTCAGCAATGTCAAAGAATCTGTTTACTAGTTTTGGATTACGTGAGTGGACAGTCTATTTTCTACTGCAGAACAAAGCATGGAGTCCCAAAGGACTTTGCCAGGCCAATCTGTGCATCAGATTCTTCCTGTCTCCAACTTGGTGACTGATTTAATTTTGCGTGAGTGAGCAAAACAAATTGACTGGTAACAGCAAAATTGATGCAACTAACAGTATCTGTGCAACTCAGCTGTGTCCTGTCCTGAGTTAATGCCCATGTCATGGTTTTGACTGGGATAGAGCCTTGTATGATGCTGTATTTTGGATTTTTGGCAAAAACAGCACTGATAACACACTGATGTTTTAGTCATTGCAGAGCAGTACGTGCACAGTCATGAACTTTTCAGCTTCTCACACTGCCCTACAGCAAGGCGCTGGGGGTACAAAAGGAACTGCAACAGAACCAGGACAGCTGACCCAAACTGGCCAAAGGGATATTCCACACCACATGGTCTCATGCTCAGCAACAAAAGCTGGGAATATTGTGCCTGTCCTCCTTAAATAATTGAATGAACAATTCCAATAAAAGCAGTAATGAAGCTGGCTCCTCAAACTGGCTCCCTGCAGGTCGGGCAACTAAACTGATGTGCAAAGGCATGCTGATGGCCCTAATACATATACCTCTGGAACAGCATGTGGAGGAAGACCAAAGCACCAGAGGAGAAGTATTCCCTTATTCTAGGTATAAATCAAAAGGCCTATTAAAAACTCATCCATTCAGATTCCTTAATTATTTTCCGAAGTTTGTGGTCAGAAGAGCCATATACTTAACAAAATAATGTAGAAGTCATTACCTAACCTAAAATCACACAATACAAAAAGTGTTAAAAAGGAATCTGTCATAAGCGTGACCAGAAGGCTTTTTTTTTCCATGTGTTCTTTGCACAGTTTTCTGCCCTTTTTTCCCCCCTAAACCTCAAATGACTTCTCATTGAAGTCTGTAAGAAATTTAATAGAAACAAGATAGCTTGGGCCAGATTCCTAGCTGTATTAAAGCAGTGTCGTTAAAAGTGATGGAATCATCCAGCTCTCTGGTAATAGAGTACAAGAGTGCAACTTCTTTGTGCAATCACCTCCATCTTGTGTCTAGATTACTTCTGACCTAGAAAGCAGAAGTAGCGTGAGTTCTAATGATACTGGAAGTACCTACACTGTAGAGCTCTGTGTGACATTTCTGCATGCAAATATCTCCAATGACAAGTAACCACGTGGAAGTAAAAAATTTTCTAAATGCAAAGATAATTAATGTCACAAAAACATCCCACTGAACTGATGCCTATGATTCAAATTGATTAGAAAAAGAGATTGCAATTTTATCTGTTTGATGGATATAATGTAAAATGATGCAGTCATGTTAAACCTAAAGAAAAGATTTATCATCTTCAGCTTACATCATGAAGCTCCTGCCAGTCTCTTCTTTCTTAAACAGACAGTTTTCATTCCATTAAGACTGTGATTAAGAATGAATTAAAGATTTCAAAGGTAGGTAACAAGCTGTAAAGAAAACAGAGTTAAGATAAGCACAGTGGAAATCAATATAATCTTAAATAATTTGCTAAAAGGAAGAAGCAACACCTGTTCTTGTCCCTGTTCTGTTCCTTCTTGAGGAAGGAAATTTGGAGGAAAGGAACTCCAATGAATTAACAGTCCTCTCCTTTAAACTTGTTGCTCATATTTTCAGGTTGTTCTCATGTAGCTACCAGATAAGAAGACTGCACTGTAGGGATAAAGAATGGGAAGAAATTTTATGCCTCTGGGTTCTACCTTGGAACCAACAGCTATCCTCTTTTTCACCTTTTTTTTTTTTTTTTTTTTTTNCGTATCCAAAAGCAAAATAGAATTTTCTTTTTGTTCTTAAAAATAAATAGCACAGCCCACCTGCGCCATGACCAAATGAAGTAGAAGAGCAGAAAAACCTTATTCTAATCCTGTTTGCCCTGTAACTAGCTGTTGGCAACCAGTGCCCTTAACCTCTGCCTCCTGAGGAGCACAGACTTGCCCAGCTGTTTAACTCGGCCTTCCAGCACAGAGCTTCCCACACAGTGTGTAAGGCTTACGTTAAAACATTAAATCTACCTCAGTAACAGCATATATAAAATTAGCACCTATATGCATAAAAATAAAGGTATATAGTATTTTATTTTAATAGATTTTAAATTATTAATCAACTTCACAAGGAAAAGATAAGTAGCAGAAGACACAAAGACACAGAATCGTAGTGTTTGAACTGGGTAACTTTTGTTAACCAGCTCCACATTTGTAAATAAATCTTACAGTTGAAGAAAATAAATAAGAAGTGTCCATATTCTTCTTGAATTTTGGACATCCTTTGATAACAAAACTCTCTGAGCTAAAAATATCAGAAAGCTCCATCAGTCCTTAATAAATCCATGCAAACTAGCAACATGAGGTAAATAATGCTTAAATATATATATACTTAAACTCTAAAACCCAGATTATGATGTTTCGATACAGTATGTTTTAAATAGCAATTTTAAATAAACATAATTCTTCCTCTAATGTGTATTTCTTCTGGATTTAAAGCAAAAGAGGTACGAAGTCCATGAAGGTCTGTAAATTTGTGTAAATGACAGATGGAGATCAGAAGTTGTCCTATGAATGGTTACATGAAATCAACATGAAAACTGGACAAAATATGAGTTCATTAGCCCATCAGCTGTATTTTAGAACTGTATCATAGCTAGACTTCTCTAAAGGAGACAAAGCAAATTTTAGTATGTTTACACAATATACGTAAAACAAATTGCAACACAAGAAAATGTCACATTTTAGAAATGTTTCACCATATGCTAAAAATTTCTCATTTATAAGCTCATTATCCAATAGCAGCTCTCAAGAATAAAGCTAATTTACATGCAAAATAAGAGTATGATCTACTCTTTAAAAGCACAATGATAAACACACCAATTTGACAATTACATTAATATGAGTATTTGCATAATCTGCCTTCTACACCTGTTCTTAATTTGAAGCAGCTGCAGAACAAATCACACTACGTAATCTGAATACACCACAGAGTCATGGAAACACACTAACCTTTTGCAGCAAGTTTTTGTTTTGTTGTGTTGGCACATTTGTTTTGAATTTAAATGTACCCATAAAAATACACTTTCAGTTAATATTCATCAGTGATAACATATATAGGCTAAAATACTTTTCTTATTATTATTTTACTTTGTTTCCTACAGTGAGGAGAATTTCGTTTTCACAACTGGCTAACCAATGCACAGAAACTCTACATTGTACAGCTTTTTACTCTAGATACACCTCCTGTGAAGTACATTGAAAACACGTACACAATAAAAAGACTGACAAACAGAATTCTTATGCTGTTAGCAAGACAAGACAAAATGGTCACCACTACATTTTCTTTCCAATTCAGTACTTTTCACTTTCTAGAAAACTCTATGTTTTGTACTAGCAGCATAAGAGGAACAACAAAAAGACAGTTGACTGAATAACTCAAAATGACAGTTCACACTAATGAAACATTCTTCCTACATGTATGCTGGTCCTTTTTTGATATACAAACAAGAAATAATTGAGTAATTTAATACATTGACTTTCTTCCTATGCATTCTAGCTGTCATTAGGACCCATTCTGTAATGTTAACCTCATTCAAACTGAGAGAAAGACGGGAAAGACAGCACGTGTGGGAAATAGCTGAATATATCACACATGCCTGATACACAGTGATGATCGTGCAGGATAATGCCAAATGCAAAATGCTAAATTCTAATGCTAATGCTAAATTCTTATTCACTGAATAATCAGAAGCACAAACATAGAATCCAAGGCTCTTCTTTCTATCACTTGAGAAAAAACAACCTATTACAGCCCATGTGCTGTCCACAGTGTTCAAACTGATAGTTTTACTAAAAGCAGGAGGCTCCTCTGTGCTTCAGAACAAAGATTCAGGACAGGAAAACCTTTTGGCCTGGGTCCAGTGACCAAAGGCATTGTACCTTAAACACTTAACAACAGAATAAACTTAAGTCCTGGTATAATTTAGAGGAACAGGTTTCAACAATCCCATATGCATCCCATCACTGCATCATGGCACAGTCACAGCAATTTCAGGACATTAGACATCAGCCTCTATAGCAGCTACCAAAAAAAGTGCAGTAGGTTTTATACAAAAAAGGAAATAGTATTGTACTTTCTGAGGATTCTTTCAGTGCAGCAAAGAGTATGATATCAGCCTGAAGTTACAACAATCATTCCTAGCCAAACAACACAAACAAGTGGAGATCTTAGCTATCAGCAAAATAGGGAACTACAGGGCAGAAAAATGACAAGCCTGGATGAAAATGCAGGATCGTTGGAGGCTGTTACCAGAAATGAACATGGGCAAAGACTAAGCCAAACAATTAAAACAATTTTCTAAATTAAGCATGGGTATATTTAGCTTAATTGTAGTTCTTCAGTTTCCTCTGCTACAAAAAGATGTTGTAAGAGAAAGACATTCTGCAATGTGAAGCAGATGTTACACTGGAAATCAGTCCTTTTGATACATGTGTATCACTTCCTAGCAGGTGACTTAGCAGGATTCTGGACTTGGAAATTCCTTCCCATTCCTCCCTTCCACCAAATATTTGAACTTCTAAGGTGAAAAATAAATTTTGATATAATTTTATAGGTTGATTAGATGAGATATTGCATCAGCCTTTGCTGACTGTGAAAGAAACACTCAAGTTGTGCCAAAAGACTCTCAACTCCTCTGTGCTGACGCACCAAAAGAAAGTGCAAGCGTACACTGTTTGTACTCCTATCCATCCAAACATTAACTATATTTATGCCTCTATATAACATGAAACACAATGAAACATACAGAAAAAATAAGAACCAAGTTAAGCAGCTCACGCATATTAAATCAATTTGAACATTCTTAATGTACCATCCTTGATGACACCATCTGAAACATAACTGTTTTTAGAACAAAACCCCCTCCTTTTATTATATATATAATAATCATTACATGATTATATATATAATTACATATATACACGTATATTATATATATGATTACTATTACATAAATAATTTGGGGGGAAAAAAGAGACAAAAATCTTGCTAAGCACATTTAAAAATAATTCCGCCAATAAAATAACATGCAGAAGACTGATAACATGCCCAATATATTGAGAATCTTTTAGAACTACACTAAATAACAATGATACATCAAATTATAAATTATGATACAAAATGATTCATACATCAATTTGTTCACACTTTCCAAATACAAAACTATAATTTCATTTTAAAGCTCAGATCATTCTTGAAAGCAATTTCTGTAGACTATGTGTACTCACTTTTGCACTGGAGCAGCCATTCTTCCTAAAGAGTTAGGTCTTCAGTTCACTTCATGTGGTTTCACAATGATATACACTCTTATTAAAGGAAGAGGGCAATGGATGACCATACTAGAGAGATTCGATCAGCAGACAAATTACCACAATCCTTCAGTCAACATTAGCCTCAACATCAGAGATGTACAAGAGCTGCGCCAGAAGTAATGCCTGCTATTTTATTATGTTGGCCCACAATGGCAGAGGTGGATGTTGGTGGTATGGCATTAGAGGTTGAACCTTCCCACCAGTATTCCATTACATTTTGTTGCCATGTGACAGATGGCAGCAGAGGGGCAGTCTGACACAATGGTGTCTGACAAAATTTGCTTTAATGTTAGAGAGAACTACATCTTCCATACAATGAGTAGCGTAAATCATCAACTTTAGTACAAAAAGTAACGTTGTAACTTTATATTGCTTCATGGTAGATAACTATGATCAACAAACACTTTGCAATCCATATGCCTTGTGAAGTTTTTAACTGTATTTTTTAAAAAAGATTTCAAGTTTTCCTTAAAAAAACTAATTACAGCTGTTGTTTCTATTGAAACTCATACTGATTTTGAGAATGCAATGCATTAATGTTTTGATTTTTTGTGTAAAACCTTTTAAATTAAATATTTTCTCAAACTGGCTCTGCCTCAGTGTTATTCCACTTCGTGTTCTTTTAGCTCAGATTGACTTTACTTTCTACAACACTGTAATTTATATTATTTCAGAACAGAACGGTCAATAATTTAAGCTTTTATTTTCGCTATTTGCATAGTAGCATGTTATATAAAATTATATGTGGGCTGTAATACTAACATGACAGGTTACATGGAAGTTAGCTTTTATGCCTTACTGTTTCAGTTGTTTTCACTAAACTAGTGGTAGATGATAGACCAATATATCAAAAGAATGGAAGCAGCTTTAAAAATTTTGTTAAATTTTTTTTTTCCTTTGTGTTGACATTACTTCTACAGAAGGTACCCACACTTCCTTTTTCTCCTTTTTACCAGCCGTAACTTCATTTGAACAGATGTGAAATTTGAAAGATCCTTTTCCCATAGAGTGGGATAGACACTGCAGGCCTGTTTACATAAACAGGAATCTCAAGATCTGTGTTTCATTGCTTGCACAGTCAAAGTAGTGATACAGCTGCAGACTCACGGAAAAGTCAGCTAGGTGCTTCCAATGCAGTTCAGGTACGTGCTTTCCCTTTTGGATAACTTCCAGATTCAGACACACTGAGTATCTGATTGTATTTGTGGCGTTAGCAGCTAAGCAGGCTGAAATAACTTGAGGACCCAGAGTAATCAGATTAATCCAATTTTTCCACCACAATGCAGAGAAATTATGGCTAGCAAAATGCATTCTATGTTACCCTGATGTCAGTGTTGTATCACAAAGAGAAGTGTTTCTTATGAAGTTGGACTGGAAAAGCTTAGAAACTTTTAGAGGTTTTCTTCTTCAAAGCATCATTAAAAACAGTTGTGATAAATCCTATGAACTGTGATTCATAAATTTTTAAGTTTTCTGGTGGAATCAGCCTTTTTTTGGAGGAAAGTTAAGTCCACTTGGATGGCCGAAAGCAAGTCTCCAAAAGAAAAATATGTTGGTTTCTAGAAGCTGGTTGAAAATGCAGAAGAATGTCATACTGGATTAGACCAAATGATCATTTAGCTTAACTGTCTCCAATACCGGTGCTCATGGATGAGTGAAAGAACACAGTGATGTACTGATATAGTGATACTTTCACAGACAATCCCCACATCTCAGCATTCTGGGGTTTCAGAGACTATGAAAATAAGGAATTTGCACTTCATATTTAGCAGCCTTTTAATGATTTTTTTTCCATTAATTTGAGTCAATGCTAGATGCAAGGAAGAAATCCTTCACTGTGAGGGTGGTGAGACACTGGAACAGGTTTCCCAGGGAAGCTGCGGATGGGGAGCTTGAATACTCCCTGGGAGTATTCAAGGCCAGGCTGGATGGGGCTTTAGGCAACCTGCTCTAGTGGGAGGTGTCCTTGCCCATGGCAGGGGGGTTGGAACAAGATGATCTCTAAGGTCCCTTCCAACCTGAACCATTCTATGATTCTATATGCTGTTACACTTTTAGCATAAGTTCATGTCTTTTACTCCTTGAACTGCAAGGGAACAATTATGCTCTATGAACAATCAACACTTGTAACTATAGCTAAAGGGCAACTCTGCAATGATAAAACAGAGAAGATGTACAAGGAAAGCTAGAGGGATGGTACAAGAGTAGAGATATTTTGGGATCTGTATGGATCACATCTTCTCATTTACGTGGTATTATTCAAAGCTTGAGCCACTGGATTTTGGAATTCTCTGAAAAGTGTAAATAATGTACACCTACATCTTGTGTTCACACAGTTGGGCATGAAATAAACTCAAAGATGTATGAGTATAAACTTGCTGCCTGCTGTTCAGTCCCACTTTAATGGGTCTGTCAATGATGCGTCTCTGTGTACCTCTGCTCTTCTTTTTCCCTTCTTGCACTCTGTTACTATTGCCAGAATACACTGTACAATCTCTGGAAATGTGACTCATATTGAATTTTTGTACAGTTATTAATATAAGAACATTCAAATATCCAGCACAAAGCTCTACTAAAATAGTTAAAAAAAAAAAAAAAAAAAAAAAAAAAAAAAAAATCTAGCAAAAAAAAAAAAAAAAAAAAAATTAAGANAAATCTAGCTACAATAGCAAAAATAATAAAACATTGAAAGTATGAAGAATCAAAGTTTCATCCTAATAATTATATCAATACTGAGAATGATAGTCACATAATCTAATGCATTTTAAGTTTAAAAATAGAGGGTATTTAGCTGTGGATTGCTAGTCATGTTAACTGTCTAGACCAGTATTTGTCAAAACTGACAGCTCTTCATTGTTTTTTCTCTAGGACAGAAAGCATACTACTTATGATTCCATAAAATATATTTTGCTAATGTAATTTAAATTTTAATAAACAATTAGCACTAAGACTATGTAGATGGGTAATGAAATGAAAATCACAACAGTTATATCTCCCAGAACTAAAATGGAAATATCTACTTGCTGCACTTTTGTAGCAGCAGCATTCTAAAGGCTCCATGCTAATAGTGTTTACACATAAGGAAAAACAAAACAAAAACAAAAACAAGGAAAATAGGAAGCACCTGTCAGGTAAAACAAACATTTTCAAAACCTTTCTAGAATTCCCATTGACAGCTTCATTGGAAAAATAAAGTGATTTGAATAAACAGGATTCTTCCCCGAAACAGGATTCTGTTTATGAGTACCTCCTGAAGTCTGAGACAATCACCGAATTTTAAATTAGAAACAGTTTCTGTGTAAATGATATGCATGAACTTCTCTGATATATCAGATCCTAACTCACCAATGCAGCTAGCACTAAAATCATTCAGAGTATCTGGAGTACTGTGTCCAGTTCTGGGCCCCCCAGTACGAGAAAGATTTGGACATACTGGAGAGAGACCAGCACAGGGTCACCAAGATGGTGAAGAGACAGGAGAACCTTGCCTATGAGGAGTGGCTGAGAGAGCTGGGACTGTCCAGGTCAGAGAAGAGGAAGCTCAGGGGAATCCTATCAATGTGCATAAATACCTGAAGGGAGGGTGCAAAGAGAACACAGTCAGGCTCTTGTCAGGGGTGCTCAGCGCCAGGACAAGAGGCAGTGGGCACAAGCTGGCATACAGGAAGTTTCCTCTGAACACCAGGCAGCACTGTTGTGCTGTGCAGGTGATGGAGCACTGGCACAGGCTGCCCAGCGGCTGTGCAGTCTCCTCCTTGAGGATGTTCATAAGGTGCCTAGATGTGGGCCTGGGCACCCTGCTCTGGGTGTCCCTGCTTGGGCAGGGATTGGGCACATGGACCCAGAGGTCCCTGCCAACCTCAGCCAGTCTGGGTTTCTGAGTTTTCACTTAAGAGGAGCTAATCAATTCCATATGTAATAAAAACATAATCTAATCTTTTACTTTTGTTTTCATTATGCTAAAAATTATTTTACCAATAATGCCATTACTCCACAATAATTCCAAAATATTTCCAGTAATTTTCCTCTTACTATGCGTACAGTAAAGAACCCACCAGATGTACAAGACAACAAAATCTGTTAAGTATTTTATATTGACAGTCCAAACATTATACATAATTTTTAAGTTTTGTTATTTTAATTTATCTTTAACAATGTTACTGAAACCCAAACAAAATAGGAAGTTTAGTCTTAGCAACTATTGACACAATATTATCTCTGAACACATTTAAGGACATTATTTGTCACAAGGATTAAGTCTGAAACAGTATCACTAATGTTCATGAAATACAAATATTCTAAAGAATCATACACAAAATCATAATTATTTGTTTCTAAAGGCATGGCTGGAGTACTACAACACAAGCTGAAACAACTCAGTCAAATTACGATGATTAAATAACCACTCAGAGAACTCTATAAAAGTATTCCCCACCCAAAACAAACATTTTCCTAGACTAAACTACTTTGCAAGATGCTAAATTAGTATGACTTTCCCAACACGGAAAAGTGCCCCCTCTCTTAATCTTGGCTCTTGGACTTGTTGGGTCACATTATATGTCAGGCCCTAAAATGGCTGCAATAATAATGACCTCATCATTGGGTGTTAGATTAATCCACTGTATTTTCAGGTACCATGAGACAATCCCCTCAACATTATAAATACTCTAAGACATTACAAAAGTGTGTATTCTGGGTAGAAAAGACCTATTTTTAATTGTCTCTCTTTCTTCACTGTATTTATTGCAGAGTAAAGCAAATTAATTCTGCAGTGAATGTCTTCTAAGTAAAAATATCAATACTTAATAATTTGAAGGTTTCTTTCATGTTTTACTGATAATTATGAAGTTAACACATTTTTGCATCTAATAGCTTGAAAAAATACAGATTATATAAAATAATATGAAAGATATAGCTACTGTGAATAGGTTCATATAAATTATTTATTTTTTGTAGCGATCTAACAAGTGAGATTTAAGTGAGTCATGTACTGAAAGTGAATTAAAAAAGATAAAACATTGTGTGTGTAGTATGTATTTGAACAAACGGCATTTACTATCTACATCAAAGTTTTCTGTTCATGAAACAAGCAATAAATATAAAGGAAATAAAGTTGACTTTTGAAAAAACAATCAACAGTCATGTCCTTTAAGGCATTCCATGTACATGCTTTAATTTTAAGGAGCATTAAAATCTCTTTCGAGTCAGTCTGTTGATTTGGTGTAGTTTGCTTATTAAAAAATCAGCATACTATTCTATTTCCTAGAATTTTGCTATTGCTTTCAATGACTCCCTACTTAAAAAATAGAACAACAATAAAAAAAATCCACTAGACTAGAAGAGGCCGAGTTTTCAGGTTTTTTTATTAGTGCAATTCTTCTCGTATCGGTTCCTTTTCTAAGCTCCTCAAGTTTCACCTTTGAGGTAGGTGGGGGGGTGTCTCTCACTTCCACAGCTTCTACCAGAGCAGTTTTCTAGAAACTCTTTTCTCTGAACAGTGAAAAACTTTGTCATAGTTTATTCATGATATTTGTTCTCATATTTAGCTTAGATATTTGTTCTCATATTTAAAACTGTACTTAAGCAGTACAAAAAAAAATGCCTCTTTCTTTCCACAGTTTGCTGCTTGGCCCAAATGGCATAAAGAAATCACAATCTTCCAGCCTATACATCTAGTCTGAATAAAACATTCCCGGGTTTGTATGTCATAAGCATTTACAAAGAATTTATGATGGCTAACTGTAGGTATAGAGCAAAGGTGCTAAGCTATCTGTCATAGTCAAAATGATGAGAGTGTTACCCCATGCAAATTCCACAGATTCTGTATGGAGAATATTTCTAAACTAAGAACCAGAAATCAGGTGGAATGCTTATTTTCTGCTATTCCAGATAAGGTCTCACAGATACCATTCAAAAATGGCCTTAAAACTTCCTTGTTTTGATTGGAAACATCAGAAACGCACATCGCTTTGTGTATGAGTTCACACAATATCTTATATTGGGAAATATTTCTCTTCAAGTAGGTAACATTATTCTTAAGCATCAAACCTATAGATCAAATCTGCACACTACATTACAACTGCCTCAATTTGGAAATGACTTCTTTTTTACAAGCACAGCATTCATTGTGATATTTTTTTTCTGGTATGTTGGGTTGCTGTATTGGTTTTCCTCAGTGCTGTAAGGCTGCCTTTTCTATCCTACTGAAGGCATTATTTCCTGAATAAATGGATTTACTGTGAACACTTAGGGGAGAAATCTCGTTCTTCATTTATACTTTAGGTTCACAGTGAGATCCTTGAAGTATATTGATGTTGTTGGCACACCATACGGTTTCCTTTGTACATATTATTATTGTACAATTGCTTTTCAAAGCTTCACATAATGAAGTAGCAAAACACTGAAGTAGTCTTTAGTAAATTTTTCACCATTAATTCTATTTCATAACACCCTCATCTGTCTGTCTCAAGAAAATTAAATTAGAAGCACAAGAAAGCATAAAAAGGTCTAGAACATCAAAGAGGCAATTGTCGGACAACCCTCTTCCCCAACAGTTTGTACAGGATGGGCTGATGCGCTTTTCCACTCCACAGTGCGACTGCTGCTTCAGGTTCACTCACATGCTCTTCCTGCAGCATTACAGTGTAAAGATTATGCATATTCATCTGGACAATTTTAACTGAATTCCATGTATACAGCCAAAGGGGAGATAAACCAAAATTACTTGTGTTTATCTTGGCATACATTTAGATTGCTCATTAGCCTGCTCCCCCTGCCCTCAGTAAAATCCCCTTGATTGGTAAAGCAACTGGGTAATTCACACATAAACTAGAAAAAAAAACCCACCAAATATTGTCTAAAGACTAGAAATATGACCTAGAGAACTAGAAAATTTCGAGATCACGATTTACAAAGTAAAAGTTATTTGCACCATGAATGTATGGGATGGCTACATAGGGAGATTGGTTGATCAAGTGGTAAGGTGCATTCGCTGTCACTGACTGAAGATTCTTCATGATTTAGTCACAGAATGTTGAGTCTGTTAGAAAATTTTCCTTACTTTTATAATTGCCATCTGAAATGAAAAACCTCCTAGGAGAATGAAAAAAAAAAAAAGGCTTAACAGTAATTTAACGAGAAACAGTTTTCAAAAATCTGCACCTGGCCAGGGTGTTCATGAAATATTTCATTGTTTTTCCCGCACTGGGAATTTCTGAATGAAGGAACACTAATGTATTTTTTTAAAACTCAGGAGTATCAAGAGTGTCTTGCTGGAGTGGCACGATTCTAAACTGACATAATTAGGGACCTGCCTGCGAGCAGGCCCTTCAACAGAGCCAGGTGCTACGAGGGGAACCATTCACACACCCCCTCTGAGCTCTCCAAAAGCTGCTCCGGGCAATGGTAAGAAGTGACTTAAAGTAAAGCTATTCTTGAAAGTTATTGCATCAAAATGGCAAAAGATGCAAAATGTGGGTTACCACTGGGAAACAGCTTGCCAAAGACAGGACAATGACTCTGGTGTGGATTTGTATCTATATAAATTAGGACTTCCCAGCAAGTGTGTTATCCCCTATGTAAATCAATGACTTTTGTCCAGCTTTTATTCTTTACTACAGTAGTTATCCCTCTACCTTAAACGGACCTCCTGTCTTCTACACCACTAGAAGCTTGAACAAAGCTATTCCTCCTCTCCCTCCCCCTACACCGCACCTAAAAATAACTCCTTGCCTTCTCTCCATCTCTTGGGGTTATCTGTGTCTTTTGAGTGGGTATCACTGATGCAAATTTCTGCACCTCAGAGGATAACTGCATATTCCTCCTAACAGACTTACAAGGGAAAATTGGACTTACGCTTTTCCAGCAGCTATTCTCCAAATTTAATTTACCCCAAGCCTCAATGTTTGCTTATATATAGGCCACACATTTCCTACAGAATTATACTCAAGAGGGAAAAAGACTTTTTATCACTACTCTCCTCTTACACCATATTCTAGGCATTTGCATCTTTCTAAATCAGTGCTTTCTAGCATATACAAAATCCTCCTACTTCCTATGCTTAGAAGCAATCATCAGATAAACAGAAATATGTAACACACAAGTTTTGGAAAGACAGTTTAAGACCAGCTAGATTTGTTTCTATTTGCATTGAACACAATGCAAAGAAAGCTCAGTCTAAGTAAAATCCGTAACATTTTTTTGCTCTTTTTACTGGGATTTTTTTTTACTGACATTCCACTTGCACGGTTCAGTTGCAGTCAGTGCATGCTAAGTCAGAGGACAACATTTAAAAGCAGTGCTTTTTGCTTGTTTTTCCTCACGTTCCCAATTTCTTATCTCTCAACAGCTCCTCATGTATGTTTAAAAAAAGTAACTAAAAGTTACAATATTAATGATATGTTTGCTAATTTATTATGTGCAATGAATTTTAAATTCAGACTCAAGTACGGATCCAAAGGGAAGTGACCAAACTAAGAAAGAGTTGCACAGAAGCAAGGAAACTAGGCAGATATGTTCACTGAAACAGATCATGAATATCTTTTCATGCTAAGTTTTCCAAGTGCTGGAGAAAAGAGTGTGCCCGCAATACTCAATCTACTCCTTAATGTTTGCTCACCACAGTTTACACTCTATGATCACCACTAGTATCCTCTCTTTTCCATGGCCACCTAAAATCTACTCAGATCTCAGACAACATGTAATATTCTAGATGTTAATGTTTTTTCAATATAATTATTTTCCCGTTTTTCATCCATAACATTATTTTCTATGATCTGACGCCTCTGTCATATTAGAGCATAAGATCACTTGAAACCTAAGCTTTTCCATTTTGCCTATATGTATTTTTTAAAAAATGTGGTTCCTCTGATAGCATGCACTAATGCAATAAACATTAAGTAATTAAACTGAAATGTACACTTTTCCCAAATTTTATCAAATGATTACACTTCAGTGAAGTGCTCATGCTAAATAAACAAAGCTTACCTTAACAACTCAACAGTCCATGCAGCATGATATTTATACAACATGCTTGGTACACACTGAGCTTAACCATTTGATTCCAGGAGTCATGATTTCCTGACATGCCATCCTAATGCAGAATGCATTAGTACTAATGTTGGAACAACAGATCTCCTAGCATGAAGGAGAAAATAACTAACTAGTTCATTGTAGATACATTAACTTACGGGATTGAAGATAATTATCTATTTATTCTAATCAAGATAAAGTTCAAAGTCTGACTTTATGAAAATAAACTACTTCATTAGAGGCATTACAGGGAACAGAAATAGCCAGGCTTTTCGTAGCTCTTTGACAAAACGAATAAAATTACAACTATCTGTTCAAATCACCACGTTGTGCAACCTACAACAGTATGTGTACTGTGGACAGACGAGTCTCAGCACCAAGATTTGCCTACCTGGAAGGGAAATATTCCAGTGCTGTACGTGAACACCCACCTGTACTAGTACATTCACGGCATTCACCTTTAAATTACGCCTGCACTCTGCATAGTTGTTGGAGAACCCCAAGTCTCTCTCATGACTGTCAGTGTAAGAAGAACAACAAAGCTGCCAGTGTCACAGCCCAGGCTAGATGACACGAGATAGTCAGTAGCCATAAGGACAGTGATTTCCTGTCACAGAACGATCTACTGGTTGTAAGACTCAAAGTGACATTTTCCCCATAATACCTATTGCAGAAATGTGATAATAGGAATTGCAATCTATGGAAACAATGAGCTCTCTCCATCATGCCACAACCAAACCTTCTCCAGAAAGAAAAATATTGTGAAACAAAAGCCTGTACTATGGAAATCTTAACCTTACTACTGCAATATGTTTACCAGGATGCAGACTAAGAAAGTGAACGCTACTGTCTCATCATACTCAGGAAAACATTATCCTCGACTCCCACCCTAAACCTGCCTTAGCTAGTCTGCAATATGTCATCAACCAAGTCATGCACTGATTGGATCCAGTTGGTGCACCAGTGTAATGAATGGCATATATAAACATCTTTCAAACACATTTATTTGGTTATCTATATATGAAAGTAAAATCACTACTACAATTGGTACTCAAGCTTGTCAGATGGGATGTTTTTCTCCTTCTGTTTTGCATAAGACATGCTAACGGTTATGCCATCTGCAGTCTGAAACCCAGAAAAATATAAATCAAAAAGTAAACAAAGACCAAGACAAATGTCTATGTAATACAATAATTTTTGCAGGTATTCTGTTAACTCTCTAAATATATATACAACTATCTAAATATAAACCACTACCCTGTGAAAAAATATAGGAAAACTACTAGATAAGGACAAATTTTGCATTAAAAACTAGCACAAATAAATTTGCCATCCAAAGTATTTCTCTTTTACAATTGATCATATGGAAAGCAGTAAATTTAGAAAGATTTTTTTCACAAAGAACATATAAAAAACATTCACATTCTTGTAGGAAAACCTCAGAGGTTCTCTAAAACCATCCCCATGGTAAAACACAGTAGAACTTGGCCACTTATCCAACACCCTGTTTTTGCAAAGTTGTGAATATAAATTTGAAGGTTTCTTCAATAAGTTTTCAACTTGCTGATTAGCTAGTAGCTGCTGTAAGTCACTAAAATACTTGATGCATTACAGAATAACAGAGAGAACACGTACAGAAACAGCAAATCCTACATTCCCCAAAATATCCTTCCAATACAACAAGATTTCCATTTCCACTAAAATTAATACAATTTTTCCTTCTTTTGGCACAAGGAACAATAGCAGAGTTTACGTCAAAATATGGAGCACGAGAGGTGCAATGGCAAGGATTACCTAATACCCACATTTGCCTGCAGATGTGTGAGCCGGTTTTAAAAGTTTTATAAGGTTTTTACTAGATTTATAATACAGTTCTACCATATCTCCAGTTGCCAGATCAGTGAACTGGTCTGAAATTAGCGGAAATTAGACATACACTAATATTAAAGTATTTTAAAATATGAGGAGAAATTTGTTTCCTTAAGCACAAACACAAGCACAAGTATTTTTGTCTTATAAACCCCAAATTGCTTATACATATTTAGCAGTCCCTACTGCTAGGACATTTTGGCCAAAGTTACCATTTAAATTTGGCATAATACAATAACAGTAATGTACAAGTTTATGACCCATATTACAGTATTTGGTTAAACAGGCATCACAATGCTCAAAATGTGAATTTCCACTACATAATGAACAATGAAAAGCTCTGTAGTAAAAGACAGAAATAGAAAAGCTCCAAGGACTCATTTTCAGAACCTTTATACATCTTTTTCACTAAAGAAGAAAATTAAAATGGAGTTTGTGCTCATACCTGAATTTACATGTTATTTGATACATAAACCGAAGTCTGGAAGCATATTCCGTTTTTGTCTCATTTAAAAATGAACCAAATGAAGTGACCAGGGCTAACGAGAGGCACTGTGCACATACCGATCATTGAAGGAAAAGTTTGAAACATGAGCAAAAATCTTGGCTTTAAGAAGCACATAACAATTCTGAAAAAAATCTTATTTGCTTTATTTGCTTCTTCCTGCCTTGTAAGTATGACTCATGAGGCACTGAATCTTCCTGGCAAAGACAAACTACAAGCCATCTCTACAATACACCAGCCCATGCCATTCATAAGGCATCAGGCCAGCCTTAGTCCTTTGGGGGCAGGAAAGCACAAGACTCCCTCTCCCCATCTCATCATCCCTCTGGGTTGACTGTGTGACTGCCTTTGTCTCCAGAGATGGTTTTCTCTCCTTTCGTCGATGTCTACCACAACCAGTGCGCTCCCAAATCTCTTTGGCTTTGAAAAGATTTGCCAATGGGTGGAGAATGTGAACAGAGAAGTTGGGAGCTACTGAACTGCTGCAGTTTACAAGTTAGAGAATTAGAGTAAGCTAGTGCCACTTAAAAAAAACATACTGGGAAAACTGATATTTTTTCTTGCTTCATATACTTCTCTTAGCTTCTGGTGTTGGCCTGTTTAGAGACCTCAGGCTAGAAGGACCTTGCACACTCCCAGTACAGCTGACCTTTTCTTTCAGAATAAGGACCCGGCAGAAAGAACTACTTTCACCATAGTCATTAAACCAATTATCCCTATGATTCGACCCTTCAAGGTCACCAGTTTCCCTCCTGAAATCTTAAAAAAATACACAGTTCGTAAGTTGCTGGACTTATGACTACTTTTCTTGTGTGCCTTCAGTCTAGAAGACGTTAACAAAGCAATGTCAAAGGTGAAGAGTGGGATGGTCTAAGGACTCTAAGCCTCCAGACCGGACTACAAGTACAGCACGGCAGGATGCCAACTTGACATCTTTTGAGTGTTTCTTTTTGTTTGCTTGTTTTTTCCGTTTTATTCGGCCTATGCTCTTGTTTGGTTCTGAGCAAATAAATACAACTTTAAAAGGAAATTTGAAAAGAGATGATGTGGAATGTGGAACTGCGTGCTGTCCCTAACATTCCTTCATGAAATTTCACCAAGAAAAAGAAGACAATGTAAATTTTGCGCAAAAATTGCACAAGTAATCAAACTTAACAATGTTTCACTGGTGCAGGATAAGATGAAGTTCAGTGTCTGGAGTTCTCCCTCCATTATGCTCAATTAAAATTAAAAATCAGGTAAAATAAGCCATTCCATCAGAAAACAGGGATTCCTAATAGGATAAAGGTTCATCCAGAAAAATATATGAATAAGAGAATAGTAGGAATTATACTTATTCCCTGAACAAAATAAAACAATCTCTTACGTAAGTCTTTTGTCTGCAACAAATTCAGCAGTTAAACACAGCTACATGCAATCTATATACAATGAAAGAGTTTTGACAGCAGAATGGTATTGCAGATAGAACTCTGAATTAGCAACAAATGAACTAAAACCTGAAAAGCCAAATCAAATGAAAAATTAAAAAAAAAAAAGCTTCCCATCTACAAGCAGCACACATAGTTTTACCAATAGTGCATTTAACATAATTATTCAACAACAGAACTCTTATTCTCCCTAACACTTTTTGAAGCCCAGCAGCATCCAAGTGTGAAACCCTATGACATGTTTTTCCAAAAAGGCAGAAGCAACTCTTTCGTAATTTCATGCAGTTGCACTGGTACTTCCTGAATAATTCCCTATTTGTCACTCACATATAGTACTGATAGGTTGTTTAGCTTACTTCTTCCTGGATACCACTTTACTACTCATCTTAAAACAGCAACTTTTGCAATTTAATCTATGTATGTATAAAAATATCATGCCAATCTTGCAACATACCTATAAATAATTCATTAGAACCATAGGTACTGAACTCAGTCCACACATGTTTATTGTAACAGACCTGTTAAGTACCTATAGCCACAAAAGACTTCGTAACTTTTGGTAAATTCTCTCTGTGAATTAAAAGTCACCAGCACACAAGGCTACAACCTCCTTTATGCGAATATGCAGCACTCAGCATCAGGGCACAGGCAAAGACACGCACACCACACGTGTGAGCAAGCACAGCACTCTTGCCTCCGAGTGAGGCCCCAAAGGCAAGGACCCTTTACTAACCTGCAGTGGTCTCTGTTTATCACTGCCCTTAGGAGACTTCAGTCCACTTGTCTGTTGCTGTAAAAGCAGCTGTCTTGCTGCCTGGAGTGCCTAAAAGTTTAAAAAAGAAAAAAAAAAAAAGTAAATAAATTCCACCATTTCCTAGAAAGAGATGAGTGATTCATTGTTAATGTTAGGTAAAAGTCCAATCAAACAAACACAATCTTCAATTTGTATTTGCTGGATTTCAGGCTTCAGTTTAGATTTGTTTTACTTGGAGCATAAAAAGATCCTCTGAAAGTACACATATAGGACTTCACTAGAATTTATGGATTTATGGATGTACGTGAAATCCTGCAGGAAATAAAGTTAATTTGTTTAAAGTGCTTGAAGAGGAAAAATCATAAACTGCATCAATAGCCTCATTTCCACAAGGAACTTGTCTTTGAGTGTTCAACTAAAATGCCCACTCCCTTGTAAATTATCATTCAATTTGCATTTTCATATTACAATTTTGAAGCAAAAGCAAGTAGACTTCAAGTGTTACCGGAAGCTGTAATTAAATTTGACAAATCAACATCAGATTATCTTGAAAGTGAATTAATAAGGATATTCAATGAAGATTAAAAACACTTTTTGTACTTACAATTCAAGGAGAAACCTCTCCTTTGACAAAATAGAGTGCAGTTTTAATGCCAAATAAAAATGAGTGGTTTTCATTTGCATTTTTAGGGAAATCAGAGAACAAAGAAATTATTCCCTAGCCAATCAGATCAGGCTCTGGGATGACAGCATCCCAATCAAAATATAAAATGTTTTCATTTATTTTATGTTTTCATTCCAACTCAGCAAAATACAGCTAAACATACAAAATATAAACAAACACTCCATTTAAACACTGAAGGCAAGTGTAGATTATTTTTCCTTATAAAATTATTTTTAAAATGCCAAGTATTATAAAATGGCATTTATTAAGAAATGAAAAAAAAAAAAAAAAAGAACACTTGCACTGAAACTACCTGGAGAACTCAATTTTTCTGTAAAAATCAGTTCAGCAAATAGAAGTCAGTTTTAAAATGCATCACCATATTATCTATGCTATAAAAAACACACTGTACATAGAACACTGCAGTAAACACAATTTGATCAACGCTCCCTAAAATAATAAAGATTCCCAACTGATAAAGAAAGGTACAATTTTGATTAGACTCAAATGAGCTGGTTTTTAAGATAGTTTCTAGTATCCATGACAACAGTTGCTTTGACAAGATGTGCATATGGCATTACACTGCCAGCTGGTGTGAACAATGTTTGAACTACTGCATTGAGATGCTGAGCAAACAGAAAAAGTTGCCACGTCTTAACCCTCAGGGAAGGCAGTCATCCCCTGATCAATTATGAAAAGACAGAGAGAGGGCTGCTACAGTCTGGCTCCAAGCAAGTTTTCTGAGAAGGCAGGCAGACACAGAAAACCAAAGTAAACAAACTGAATGCACTAGCACCATCTCCTAACAACATTGATTCGTCTCCCTGTAGAAGGCTCTGGTACAAAGTTTGCAGAGCATTCTTTTAACATTTGGAGACATTCCCACAACAATCCCCTTATTGTTTCATCAAATTCTCAAGTAATTACAGGTCAGCTTTACAAAGACTATACATTCCTCTGAACCTAAGCAACCAGACACACATAACTAGCTTCTCCCCTCCAAAAATAAATAAAAGTTAACATATTTCAAAGTGCACATGAAATATTTTGTTACCAAGGAATCACTGGATGCCCGGTTTCCTATGTGAACAGTATAATCTTTTCCTGCACTCACGGTTCTTTAGCAGTCCCTAAAGGACAATCCTGCTCTGTCTGAGATCAGAGATAAGTATCTGTTGATTTCAGGGGCACCAGGATTTGGTCCCAACATCTTGCAGTGGTTTAAACACAAAACATGGATTAAATGCCTGAACAGAGGATCTACAGCAAATTTATAATCCCTCCCAATCTTTAGAACTCTCTGAAAGGGAAACTTGAATGAATACGAGAAAACTATTGCACTCCTGAATTAATAGGAAACTGTACAGGGAAACCACTCTCACCAAAGAGAAGACTATTGCTACAAGGACCACAGAAGAGATCCGCAGTTAGATGATGAGAAAAAGCATAAAATAATTATTTTTTATTAATGACAGTAGCAGAAAATTCATTACATGGACTTTCTCTGGAAAAGAAACTGCAATGGTTTAATGCTAATGCATACTGTAAATACAGTGAGCACTCTGCAAGTTGTTTCAGTGTCCTACTCTTCCTTAGCAGCAAAGACATCTCACACCAATACAAAAAAGAAGCAAGCAAGCATCTGGCAAAGCTGTACAGTTAGAGTACTTGAAAATTAGAGGATTATAGTATGATGTGGCTTAGATTTAAGCTAGCCAGTATAATTTCAAATTGTGGCTAGCATACTCCCATGGAATCAGTGTAAGAAAGTATGAATTCCTACCACTAACTGCAGAGAGTCCCACTTTATGAAAAAGCAAGGCAGCACAACAGGATATGTTTGCATAAAAGCCTCTTCTACTTAAACTATTTTGATTTATATATGCTGGTTGAGGTATTTTTAAAGGAGTAGAGGCTCATCTTTTAATACAGAGTGTCTTACAAATGATGACTACCTGAATACTTCAGTGATCTTATTGTGGCAGTTTAGATTATTGTAAACACAGGAGATAGAAGAAGAACAGAAAACAATTTCAAGAGATCAGAGATGATTTAAAACTCATAAGGAGAAATCACTGTCAGCCTTTGTTCTTACAGCAGTTGTCATATAGTACCTTTTCCTCCCAGTGTGCTGCTTAAGATTCTGCTACTCAGTAAACAACCTCCCAGAAACACGTTAATTTCAAAGAATTATTACTGACATTATTCATAAGTGAGGATTATGAGACTATAAAACATTCAGCTCTAACAATTCATTTGCTGCCATTAAATCTTTACAAAACAAATTGACAGCTTGAAAGTGTCTCTTGAAATTAATAGTTTAACACGCTCACTTCAAGTAAGCACCAATCCCACATATCATCTCTCCAATGAACTAATTTGATAATAACCTGTGGTCTAAAAACAGTTCAATGAAGACAAACTAACAGATGTTTATAAATCTGGCAGATTGAAATCATGTTGGGTCCTACCTCAAACTGACATCAGCAAGAGCGGACTGCAAGGCAAAGTCATCCAGTTTCCAACAACATTTGTTTCAAATTTGGTAGGCACTTTTCCTTAATTAAATTATCTAAATTAGTAAAACTAAAAAAAAAAAAAAAAAAAAAAAAAAAAACCCAAAAAGCCAACGTAGACAAAAGCAATAAAAAGAACTAAGGATTAGAAATGATTTTAATAATGAAAATGAAAATCATTATAATGCATTAAGTAGTGGCTGTTTAAGCAGGAAATTTGGGCATATGGTTTCCAGAACTCACTGCGTCTTCTAGTAAAATATTTATTGGGAACACTACTTCTTAATATTTACTGTGCAGCTTTGGTGTAGCTGAAATGTAAGCAGAACCAAAATGAAATTAATTGCGTATAACTCACCCTATTAAATTTGATAAATTGCAGTAGATTTTGCAATTTGTTGAAGACAATTCCAGGAGACAAAACTTGCTTTTATTTTGTATTCCAAACCCTCATATTTGACTTAAGAATGTGTTAGAAGAATTTTTAAAAGTTTTATCATCTTAATAAAGTGAAAGTCGTCCCTAAAAGAAGGTAAACTGATTACTTTTTCTTTAAAAAGCAGATTTATGTGTATTTTTAGGAAACAGATGTCACTCATATCTTTCCTTTAAAAGTAGGAATGTTTAACCTATCAGCCTGTTGCATTCGAGACGCTAAAATGAAAAATGACATCTACGCCCATTAATATCGTCAATGTATAAACAGCACAGCGTGACACATTCTTGAGAGCTGAAGGCTACAAAATCTCTCTGAAACATAAATAACAAAGCACTCAGAAGCATATTTGATGTTGATATTCATCTCTGAGAAAAACACTGCTGCCTGGGCTTCTTATGAAAATAGATGCAGCCCAAATGGATCTCCTGTAATTGGTTTCAGATAGTGAGGTCAAAAGAAATATGATACAAGAAACTATTATGTGGAACAGGCGAAACAAGAATGTTTATACAGGCACTCCCTATTTATACTGACAAGAGGTGCATGCTTTGCAGATAACCAGAACCAAAAAATTTGCCAGAAGACAACCAGATTCTGTCCTTTTTCTAACTCCAAATCCCTATTTTATCTTTTTCGAATGGCTGCATACTCTAACATTCCTGCTGAACAAAAAACAAGTTTCTGAACATAAAATAAGTTTCCAAGTGGCTGCATATGTCAAACAAGAGTCATCTCACTGGTAGCACTATGCAACCGAAACGTATCAACATGCTAAGCTGGATTTAAGGCCAAAGACTGCACTGCACTGGCTGAATAACAAGTTAACTGAATGATTACATGGCCACATTTATTATAAAAATCACTTCAGTAGAACCTCTGCCCCCTCACGTCCTGCTGTGTCCATCCTTCAGCTAGCTCAGCCCATGAAGCCCAGAATTACCTACAGTCATGTGAGATCTGTGAAAGACTCTGACAGAAAGATAATGCTGCTCAAAGCTCCCTAACAGCCTTCCAATGCTACTGCTTCGTCTCTCACTGACTGTATTTTCCCAGAAAGTTCTCTAATGACTATCACAGCCAGTCAGCATGGCAGCTTATAATCTTTCCAAATGAGGTAGCAAAGCATTTAACTCCATACAAAGAATTTTTAATTTGAGATGATCCAGCTCCTTTCCAACTGCAGTCCGTCCCTCCAGGAGAGCTGACAGGAAAAGCCAACACCCATGCCTCCTAAGTCATTATTATTTACCTTACTGAACAACAATGAAGTATACAAAGAGGATAAAATCTTCTTCTCTAAACCACACAAAGGAGATAAATCTCATAGGCCGGCTACCTGAGGACATGTGTGCCCCATTTGAGAGCCAATGAACTCAAGCCCTTGACTTGTACATAACTATGATCCAAGCCACATAACCAGTCCGATTTCACCGAGGAGTGGTAGACTGGACAATAATTACAGCATGTCCCTACACAGGTACAAGTGAGGTGCCAAGTAGCTAAGGCTGTATTCCTCCAGGTATACATTATCTAAAGAATCTAGATGGTCATTAAGAATCAAGAAGGATTTCACTCAATCAATCCAGTATCAAAGATGTGCAAATAATCCAACAAAAATGATTTGTCAATCTTCTGCATATGCATTAGAAGCTGTAGACAGAATGTGCACTGTGCTTCAGCTGCACCTAGCAGTAGAACACAAACGTTTAAGACATAAAAATGCTTGAACTAAAGTATTTTCAGGACAAGGAAACAGCATGGGACTCTGTATTAACATCCTGAGCATTCCTACCACCAGGCTGTGAGGCAGAAGGACAGAATACAGCAAACGATCTTCTGCAATTGCATTTCCAGAAGGTGGTGGTGGCCACTGAACACTGTACTGAGCCCAAGTCTACAGGGCATGATTAAGTGAGCACTGAATACGGTTGAAAATATCAACTGCATTGATGCTACGGACATTTGTGGAAAAAATGCCCCATTCCTAGATCCCAACAGGCTCATGCACAAGGGAGATTCTGAGCTGCTCGCCTAGGGAAATGCTGTTTCTCCAGGACAGCAACTTTTTGTGCCTGGAGAATTTCAAGATAAAAAGGCAGAGCACTTTGAGGGACAGATGGCAAGAAGGAAGAGCTGTTCTGGATCAGTATTTTCTAACTTACGTAGTTATATTCCTCATGTATTCCTGTGTAACCTACTCAGGGGGACCTGCTTTAGCACAGGGTTGGACTCAAGGATCGCAAGAGGTCCCTTCCAAACCCTATAATCCTGTGATACGCCTCATCTTAGGAGTCTAAGATATTCTATCTGTCCCTCATTTCCATGAAGTAAAAGCATTTATTTTATTTTATTATTATTATTTCATTTTACTAGTTTTGCTTAGTGTGATACTGCCAATTTTAGCAATCTGAGGCTCTGATTTTCATTCAGATCTGTGGTCTTCCTTGCAGCACAAACAACAATTGAAGAAAAGATCTTCATTCTACCTGAGCTTCTGTTCTGCCCTGATGTTATCTGGGATTAATTCGCAACTGAAGAGAAAAAGTAACAGTAATAAACTGATGAATGCAACATGAAGTCTCATAATGCTGTTTAATAAAAAGAAATTAATCACATAATTGTCATAAACCTATTTTCAAACAGCAATCTATCAGAGAGAAATTATGCATCTGTAGTTATTGACCTTTCATTTTACCATGACTGATTTGTAATTAGACTAGTTTTGTGAAAAATAATAGTTAATTACCAGATTTTTTTCACTCTAATTGTTTTGGTAATTTTTTTTTGTTGTTGTTGTTTAGTGTCTTACTTTTTCCCCATGTGAAAGATGCTAAATAAATACAGGGCACTAATAACTTAGCGGCTAGCATATTTCATTTTATAAAGCCAAATTTAGCTCCCCTCTGTATAACCCAATCTAATGATACTAAATACTGTTTCAAAAACAACTCTTTCATTTTTTCTGCCCACTATTTGGTTGACTGAGAGCTAGGAATAAAACACCCATAACAGCCGCTTGTTTCAACTCCTGGTGTCACATGGAGGGCTCTTCTCTGTAGACATCAATCTGCATTGGTCATTAGGGATACATGACAGACCATGCATAACATGTTCCATGAGAGCAAACCTAAATGTTGTCTCCAAAGCTCAGATCACTTGAAGAATGCAAATGTCAAGGGTTAGGAGAGATGTGGACCCAGAGCACCAAAGATGTGCTCTACCCTGACAATCTTCCTTTCATCCCACATGCCTCAATTTATCTTTATTTTGGTAAAGACAGAGGCAGGCAGTCTAATGTTAATTTATTCCTACTACTTACATTGCGTAGCGATTAACTGAATTAACTATTTGATAAGCAAAACCAGTGTACATATTGAACATCAGCATCACAAACTCAAAAATGTCCTACTGCTATTTAATTCCATGTGTCATATGCCTTTTAGAAAGTTGGGACATGCAGCAGAAAAATGGAAGACTTCTGCAGGTACCAGTTTTTCACTCAAAAATTAGTATGAAATATTTCACATGAAAATCAGCTAGCACTAATGTAAAAGCTATTTAAGTGTGATGGGCAAAGAATGATTACTACAGCTATTCCTGGTGTGAATTCAGAAAAAAAAAAAAAAAAACCCTCTTAGAATTATAGTATTTTCACAGATGATATTGTATACATATTGTATACATAATACTGTATGAAAGTACACATTTTACTATATACATTTTACAGATGTATATGAATGCTTGACTTGAAATGAGTTGGTCAACAGAAGACCTTACGGGTCTGTCAACTGGAGATGTTAACTTACTGGCTGTGAAGATCACTTTCAGATAAAGCAGTCTGAAATGAAGTAGTGTTGGCTTAGGTGGAAGATGAATAAGAAAATAAGAAAGGAACTGATGCAAATGAAAACAAGACTGGTCCCCTTCATACTAAAATCAAAATGCAGAGTGAATGTGGGTGTAGAAAGAAGCACAATGCCAAGGGAAGCATTGTAACATTAGGCTTCTGGAAGGCAGCAGTTTCAACTGATAGAAATCTGAAAAGGAAATCCGGAGATTAAAGACAATGAAATAATCACAAAGATCTTTAAGCAAATGATCAACAAAAATCAAATAATGAAAATGTAAGCTAAAGCAAAAGGTGAGATAGCTGTAAAACAAAAGGAAACAAGTACTCATTTAATTCTGGCCCAGAGCAAGACTCCTAGATCAGAATGTGAAATTTGGAAGGATAGATGTGAAGTTTGATTAGTTTTACTGAGTAATATGGGGAGATAAAACAACACATGAAGAACAAATGCCAAAACAATATGTATACTAGAATATCCTTAGCCTTTTAGAAAGCAGAAACTAATACTTCTATCTTTACAACATATTTTCAGATAAATAACATTCCATGCTCTCACTGGTAGTGGAGTTCTGACACAAAGCTTCCTAAGCCCCGATTCCTCATTCTCATGCCCTGCAAGCTATAAACGAAGGCAACCCATCAAACATGGACCTACATAGTTCCAAAGTAATTATAAATAAAATTATGGTAATGTTAAGAATCAAAATCTCTCAGCTGCTAAAAATGTGAAGAATTACATATTTATTGAAGTTATTGATTTAAAGGGATCCAATTATTTGGACAATAGCTGATTTGATGTACAACTGCCCTTACAAATCCATAACCAGAGACATGAGTGAGATTGGAACTACAAAAGGAAATACTATCAAGACAGTGATACAATGTTTGAGTTGAATAGGAGGATGACACAGCATCCACTACTGAAAAATCCAATGACAATTAGTGGAGGAAAACAAAGTTCACACCAGGGTTTCACATGACATATTGTAAATGTAAAGTTTCTTTTACATTGTTTTTAATCGATCTAATTATTGAAGTTCACTTACTAGGACATAATTTAAAGAAATCTCAGAATTAAAATATATATTTATGATGAACAATATTATATTGAGTCAGTATTGTCATATTATACTAGGACATATACACAGAAGTGTCACATATAAAACAGGCATTGTAATTTTTTCACTTTATTCAACTTTGTAAAGAGTCAGCTGGAGAACTGTAACCAGTATGGGGCACAAAGCTTCAAAGAGGTGGACCATCTGACCAGTGACCAGAGAAGAGCAGTTAATAATGATCACAGAATCCAATCTATGGAATATCAAAATCTAATGATAAAAAAAGAAAAAAAGCATAGAGCAGTAGCAATTTTCAACAAGTATTTGTGCCGAAGGAATTAATTCTACAAAATGGGTAGAAATAACAGTGACCTTAAACTGAATTCAGGGAGATTTAATTAAATTTAAGAAACATTTTTCCAAATTTAAGGATACTGAAGGAGTAAAATAAATTCTATAGAGAATGCATAGTCTTTGTTATTGGACCTGTTTAAGAAACATCTTCAGAGATCTTTAACAAGCACCTTCCAGCCTTATTTAGCGTTCATTTGATTCCCAGGAAAGCAGGCCAAGTCTGGATTACTGTGTTGCCTAACACCTTGCTACACTTCAAATAACACCATGCTCTCATAAACTGAGTATCACAAAGCTTCAGCATGATTTGTTTCCATGGTAAGTTCACAGCAGCATGAGCTGCGCCTACAGAATTACACTTCGGAATTTTCCGATCTTAAGTGGTCATGTTTGTGTTTATGAGACTAGCCTTGAAATGTTGAACTGAACAGAGAAGTAGTTTACACAGTACGGGACATGGGCTAGAATTAAGCACTCTGTGCCCTAATTGGAGTTGGATCCATCTGGACAGGAATCTGTTGTCCTCACCACCAAGTAAGGGCATGACAGTAGCAGCAAACAAGATTTTCCTGATATTACAGTTCTTCCTGTAAATAGAGGCCGGGCTGAAATGGAGAGAGGATGAGGAAAGAAAGACTAGGAAAGAATTGGGGTCTGAAGCACTGTTTGACCAAGTTAAGTCATACAGTTCCATGCAAAGAAAGCAACTGACTCAGTATAATTTGAGTTTAAATCTAAAGCTACAATACAAAACACAAGTACCTTTGATAACCTGATTTCAATCATGTTTTTATGAAATACTTTGATCCAAAATCACTACATAGTCTAAGCCACTTAAAAAAAAAAAATCAGTCTTTATTGCTAAAGCTAAATCAACTGAAATCCTACTGAATAAACATGAATGTAAAAAGGAAATACAATAATAGTAATTTTATATATAATTTTTCAGTGGTTTTGCTAATCCTTCTTTTGGAGAGAAAAGCACACTTCTATTTGGATTTGGAGTTACATAAGAAAATAAAAGAAAAACCCTGATGTGAGAGCAAGAAGTACACTATGCAAATAAACTGCCCATTTTCTAGACACTAGACTTAGGAATGATAGCATTCAGTGAGTGTCGTGATAGCACACAGAATAAGGCCCGATCTAAACCCCTTGCAATAATTCTGCAGCATTAAAATCTATTTCTTAAGTAGGGACTGTGGGGCTCCAGGGGAATCTCTGTGCCACAAATCAATTTATACATCTGTATGTGCAAAGTAACACATGTATTCACACACACATTCAACTAAATACCCCTTTTCTTGAAGGAAATGCTTATCATCTGTGGGAAACCCAACAAAAGCTATGCATCATTCTGAAAGTTATCTGCACTTGTGGTCTCTATCTGGACTGCCTGAACTACTCCAGTTGCCTTCCTCTCAGATTGCTCATCTACCTTTTAACTCCTTTGGTGCATCTGATTTCATGATGACCTAGCAGGCATGATCCAAGACGCGCACTTGTGGATCTCCGGAGAAGGCAGGGCAGCAGCATCAACCCCAGTCCTCAGGTTCTCACTCTATCTGGCAAAGGAATTTCCTCTGAAGGGTTGCCTTAACAGACTGTGCAGAGCTGAGAAAGAATTCTCCACTTTGGGGACTTTTAACAGTGAAGATTATAACAGTGAAATGACAAAGAGCTTTAATTTTAAGCTAAAATGCAAGTGAAGACAGGCAGGCAAATGTCCTCAGGCTCCTCATCCTAGTTTCAGCCCTTGTGAGGAGATCTGGTAGGGAGTATATTCTTTATGATTAGAAACTTGCAGGGATGAAAAAGAAAAGACCTGAAGCTAGTAAAAATGTTTTGCAGAAGAGGAACAGAGAGACATTTTGCAATTCCCAGGGCATTTAGGTGCTGGAGAAATGACAGCAACTGCATGAGGAATTCCCAAGGAGTATACATGAGCAACACAACAGGTTAGGCATTTGAATTAAAAGCAGGTGCTCATCAAGCTTGCCCAGGGAAAAATGATCCTTATTACAGTGTCTCGGTACCTACAGTAATATTCATAAATGGCAAACTAATCAAGGAATTACAATAATAAATATGCTTAGGGGCATTATCATCCTTAGATGCATTTGTAAAAAGCAGACACACCCAGCTGCCTCATTGCCAAACATATGTAATACTTCACATGAGATAAAGTCTCTTCTGGCATCAGATCATAAAAACTTCATCTGAACCATGCAGCATATATTGCATAATCACTATCACTAGTACGCACATTAAAAGAAAAAAAAAACACCAGCAACCTAGGCACATGATCAAAATAAGCTGAAAATGAAGTTCAGATAGAAAATTCACTCCTTCTATCCTTCCAACTGCTGTTTTACTTTACGCAAAATGAAAACATGAATTTCAGCCTTTATTTTACCAGTCCTCCATCATGTCATCAGCTTCTTACAATCAAACCTCAGTTACCAGTCTTCTGTTTTGAAGACATGCCTCAGTGCATATTGTACCTAGTTCAGATTTCATGTCCTTGTATTTTTCAGATCCTTTCCATATTAGCTGCTTGTTTCTTCTCGTAACGTTTTAGACCTCATCAATTTCTAACAATTCCTCTACTCTTCCTCTTATAAATTCTAGTTTTCTTCTAGAGACTCCTTCATGGACAGAATCAAATCATCACTGTATATACCACATATGTGAAAACACAGTATTTTGCTGCTTCCTTCTCATCGGCTCTGCCCGTGTAACCTGCACCCCAGGCCTGCATCACCTGCACAGGAGAGCAGAGCCCAGCTGGGGAGGAGACAGCTCGTCACCTGCCTCCCAGCACAGCAGCTGGACATCACGGGAAGGAAGCAATAAAATGCCCAACCTCCCACTTCACCTCCATACAGAATTGGTAACTATTATCTATCCATGCAGTAATTTGCTCATGCAAGTTATTTGTTTGTTTTCAGTATTTTTACAGTTAATTTTGAAAATAGCAGAACTAATAACCAGGCTGGCATTTTAGATTTAGTAAAACTATAATGGTACTATAGAGCTGTGAGACACCATTGTACACTTCTGCAAGCTTTTTCAGACTTATGCCTTCATCAGAAATGTTATTTTCTTTCCTGAAAAAAACCACAAAACTGAAATTATCTAAATAACCTTGATCCTATCCTCATCCTCCCAGACCTTAACCTCTTTCTCAGTCAAGACTTTCTGTAATGCTCCTGGGTAGTTTTATAACACGACAGATTTTTCTCTAACTAATGACCAGAAGAATTTTCAAACGCGTTGCAATCTTCCACCTTCTGCAATTTAATGATAATTAAATTTACACATAAACTTTTAAGAAAAACAGGCTGATATATTTAAAAGTGTCATTACAAATATCTTGCTGTGAAATATGTGTTGACAAGGGTTCCTCATGTTGTTACCATGTAACCACAGGTTCAGAGACTGAAAATGGAAGCAAGACTTTTCAAGGAAAAATAAAGAGCTTTAAAAGATAATTAATGCATATCCTACAGAGCAGAGTCTTCCATGACATACGAGTGTATTTTATCTAGGTATGATACTGGCAGTATTATAGTACACCAAACTAGTAATAGTGCCACTTAATAGAAGAACAATAAACTAAGCTTTACCTCTAAGTTCATCATCATTTCAAATACTGCTTTCAACAGGCAGTGCTCATTTTGCAAACACCAGCAGGTAGACATGAGACTGCATATAAAGTTAAAGAAATAAAGCTTTATTTCTTCATTTTTTAAACCTTAGGTCTGATGATCTCCTGCTAGTTTACTGTTTCCAATATTCCCTTTGCTTTAATTCACTAGGACTCAGTGCACCTTATCTGTGAACACTTGTCCGTGTTTTCTTCCTAGGTCATCTGTTCTTTGTACAAGGACTTGGAAGTGCCACACAAAACAAGGATCAATTCCTGACTAGGTATTTTGATTCTATCTTAGTGTTACAATGTATAGTAAGTACTTCTTTAACTGTTATTCAAAAATATACATATCCCACCCATTAGACACTGAATTTTTATTTTAGAGGACAAATGTACATACTTTCTGCTCTGAGATTTGGAAAAGCAATATAGACACAGTATTACAGTGTTTTTTAGTCAAAGACTTGCCTTTTATGAGAGAGAAATCTCGGTTATATCTATTAGTCTGCTTCAATTCCCAGGGCTCTGCCTGTGCAATACTACAATGGGCAGAGAATATAAATGGGAGAGAGACCATTTTATGTCAAGACTTTGGGACTGCTTTGAAACACTTTTTGGAGCATAGTTTATGGCATAACTCATATGTAGCTACCTGAACTCAGAGCTGAGGCCAACAGCTGAAGCAATCTTTGATTTCACATGAATGTCAGAGGTTCTCACCCTCTTCTTCAGCAATCCCTGGTTTCATTAGTATCATTAAGACATCAGTGCTACAAGGACTCTAACGTTTACAGTTACAGAAAAACATAGACAGTGAACTACTGAAAATGCTATCACAGCAATATGACTCCTACCAAGTCTCTTAGCCTTCATCTACACTGATAGACTGAAGATGTAATTTTCTGTGCTGGTAAGCTGTGAGCACAGCTCTTGGCTGGCTTTTTGACTTTGGCTGACCTGCACTCTCCCAAGCAACCCTCATGCACAGTTCTGCAGCCAGACTCGTCCAAGCACCGGTCCCACTAGGAAACTTGATGCAATCCCTGTATGTTGGGGGCTTATTAGCTCAGGGGTGTCTCATCCCATGCCAGTCAGTCATCTCAGAATCCAGGAGAACCCTGCTTACCGGCGCAGGTCCTGCCTGTGCACTAAAAAACAGCTGAGCCGTGTGTTTAGAGACTCTCAGCTGAAGTAGCCAAGATGTGATTTTGAGATGACTTGGCAAAGTTTCAAAGGAGCCTGATTTCTTAGCTCAACAGGCTAGGAAAACAAATCCTTTTCATGCACAATAGCAACAAACACTCCTTGGAAGGGGAAGGGAGGCGAAAGTTTCCTTTTGTTCTTAAGTGTACCAGCAGGAACCCCTAGCAACATCCCACAGTGTCTGCTGATGAGCTTTAAGTGCCAGTTTTATATGGGCACCTCATACACTTCGGGTGAGTTTTACTTCTGACGTCAAACTTCTGGTATCAGCCACCATTTTGTGAGCAGCCTGTTTTCTGAGGAGCCAAAAAGCCCAACTATCTTTGAAACATCGTCAAGGAAAGAGCAAGCTAACTGGAAGTTCAGGACAGACAGCAAGATCAAAACAGGACAGCTTTTAAAAATATTTTGCACCCTTGACTCTGCATCACTCCATTCCTTCCTGTTTGCACACACAATGTGACTCCTGTCCACTATCCAAAACCAGAGTACAGAGACTCCTGTGCTTCATGAAAGTTGTTTTCAAGACAAAAAAAAGTGTTTCTTTTTAAATAGAAAAAAATCAATTTGACTGCAAAGCATCTTTTTCCAGAGTCTCTGTCAATCAAATCCACAAAAATAGTACCATACTATTATTTCTGTAAATTCTAATCAGGTTGAGGGTATTTTTCACCTTCATGTTGAGGCACATAAGGCTGAAAATTCTGAGTTATGTGATTTTACAAGGTCTGCAGAAAAAGTAGCAGTCAGAGCTGGAGTCAGCCACCAGCTCAAGGCGTACCCCAGCTCTCGGTGCTGGCACTGAACTACCCCTACTATGGGTAACAGACCATGTGCACTGTCCAGCAAAGCTGGCCCGGGCTCTGGCCACCAGAGGAACGCTGGAAAGGCTCTGGGGCAGTAGCTATGGACATCTGTGGTTTGCGCAGAGACCAGTGAACAGAGTAAAAGGCTCAGTGTCAAGCTCTAAGGATTTTTATTTTTTAAGGATATTCTCAACACAAAAAGGCCAGGAAATTCTTTGAAATAAATTTATAACAACTGATACTTTTCTTTATATTTTTCTGCATCAGAATTTGAGAAGACTCTAATTAGAAGCGTTGTATCTTTACAAGTAGCTGAATTATTTGTTCATTATGAAAAAGAGAAAAGGTGAACCACAGAAAGACTACATGAACTAACGCTGTAAATTAAAAACACTGAGAATCATGACTGAATAGGAACAAAATAAAAACATCGTGAGTAATGTTGAAGAGAGATTAAATTTCTGCCTGACTAGAAGGCATTGAAAAAATCTCTTATTAGTAATCAAGAGTGTAACAACCAGGCCAGCACAGTATCATTGAGACAACAGATTCTAGTGACTGGAGATGATTATGCTAGTCAGGAGAATAAATTAATTTTACTTAAGCTGACTTCCTTTGTCTTCTAGGCAAGTGTTTCTTTGACTTGTCTGACTCAGTTAAAGTACTACAGATACCCCCTTTATCACAAGCAGCATTGGCAGATGCCATAACTACAAAGTGAGCACTTTCACCATGTGAGTAAGCACCATTTCTTGAAATTTGTAACACGCACGTGGAATGCACTCAAGCTTTTACGTCATCTTGAACGACAAGACGTATCATCATCACCATTTACACTGTAAATTAATTAAATTCCAAAGCAGATATTCTACAACAAAACTGAAGTTCGCAGAAAATCGTAAGAGCAATGGCTGCAGGAATTTTCACCTGAACAATGAATACAATTGTTGGAAGAAGAAATTTCTGAAATTTTGCCTCATTCAGGAGGGACCAACCTCAGCTTCTGCATTCCAGAATAAAACATTTTTCAGACAAAGCTGCATTTTTGTATTTTTCAGAATGAAATGCTTCTATTGCAACTCTTCTCTGAGAAGTGATGTCTATTACAGAATATGTTACTTTAAGTTTTGCAAATATCCCATACTAGTTCTGGCACAGAAGAATTCTAGCTGTATTTCCAGGTGTTACAAGAAGACAAAGTAACTACAGCTAAGCTCCAACAACACAGTTTTATAAAAGTTAAACATGATTGATAAGAAGAACAGTATTTATACTTGAGGAAAAAAAGGATGTTGAACAATGTTTACTCACACAGCCATAAATTATTGTGTTGTATCAAACCTGTCACAAGCCATATGCATTCACCCGTACTGTAATACAGCTTCAGCAAGTTTCCTGAATTTCTCACCTAAGAAGTAGTATTTTGGGAACAGAGGGAATTCAACATTTCACATGGTAGCATTTCCTCAAAATGAAAGAACTGAGAGGACCAAAGACAGAAGGATTTCTGGTCCTCTTTCCAGCATTTCTTAAACTACTTACCATGTAGAAAGGAATAAAAGCTTCTGACAAGCAAAGAAAGAAGGGACAGGTCAAATCTGTGTTTGATTAAACGGTTATACTGTTAAGTTTTACCATATGTTGATTGTCCAAAACATTATAATTGAGTGTAAAATATTTTATACAGAGGTGTTCAACCAGTACAAATTAGCTGCAATTAAACTCTGCCATTGCTGATTACTCTATGATGTGTTCAACTGTCAGTCTCTCATGTCTATTCACGCTGTAGCTCATTTCAAGTAAGATCCAACCGTATACAGACTTCAAACATTTAAATCACATAAGACTAGTAAGGAAGAAATGCAAGGTGAAGGTGAAATTCAAGGCACAGACAATCTCCACTCTGCAGTGAGTCCCAACATTTCAGAGCACAGAGAGTGACTCATAATGGTGCAGGCTCCAATGTTTTGTAGGATCCTCCAGTGAGATACAACAGTTTTCGGACAACCGTTACACTTTCCCAGCCCCTTCTTTTTTTGTGTGCTTATTGTTAATGGAAGACGGCAGAGGGATGGTTTGCAACACTAAAATACCCCTTTTGTCTATGTTCAGGGGAAGTTAAGCATAATGAGTCAAAGCATCAAATAAATGAATGTAGATCTTTTTACTGCCTCCTTTCAAGGTGCAGAAAAGTAATTCTATTTCCATGCTCATTCAGTCTCCATTCCTTGTGTTGATTATGTCTATTAGAGCAGCCCTTTTAGTAAGGCAGGCATCTGTCTCTCAGAAATCTTACCCGTCTGTTTATATGCTTGGAGGTACTAACAGCTGTAGAACAAATTTGATATAGATCGTACAACTATCCCCAACCACCAGTGAGGAGAGAAGCTACAGACTGCCTACCAAACAATCTGCAAAGTCACTTCTGCTGTTTCTGCCCATGTACGTTATTTTCCTGTACTGTGAGATATCGAGTCCTTCTGATTAATTATATATATATAAAGTATGTACATGAAATACTTTAGATATTTCCATTAAACCTGAAGAAAATTTTGGACTGTCTTTACTGCAGCTACATACAAGTGTCAAATGCGTGGGTACTGATCAATTCATGATCAAAGAGAGAACTACATCTAAATAAGATACAGCACTGCACATGTATAAAAACAAAATTGCCATTTTTTTTTACCTCTAAAACTCATCAGCTTACGATTATTTCTTTACAAGTATAAAGAATGTCTAATTCATACATTGTTTAGTTCCCTGGCACACACAATTTGTTTTCAAATGAAATTTAAATTCCTTATTCTCAAAGTTCTAGACAGCCTGACCTCTGAAGAACCTTATCTTCTTTTTCTTTCTTTATACTGTGTCAACTTTCCCTTTCTGCTCATGGTCTTCTTCCCTGGGTGACTCCAAGATTTTTCTTATGTTCACCTACACGACAGTCTCATCTTCCCTCACGTTATTATTTCATTCAAGAATTTAAAATTTCTCAAAACCTGCTCATTTCAGTTAGCTTTCTAATACAGAATTAAACTGGCCTCGTTCCAGATGCTATCTATGGGATATTTAGGCTTTGTTAAGCTTAAATAAAGACAAGTTAACAAACAGTCCCGATCTAACACCATCAGTAAGATGTATGTGTATGTGCAAAAAGATTGATTTCATGATATTTCAGTACTTCTTACTCCTCTTCTTCACTGTTGCTTTCTACTTTAATCTCTGTTGAATCAAATGTATATGTGTATGGAGCTGAATATCGGCTTCAATGCATTGGAAACAATGGCGGCAATGTTGCAATATCACAAAGTTTGTGCCAAGTGGGTCTCACAAATGGTCACGCAGGAACAGAAAGAACAACATATGTAAGTTTGTCAGGACCTATGGAACCAATATGAGGCTGAAGGTGACAATTTCCTGTACCGTATCATTATAGTGACGAGACGTGGTGTCACCACTACGAGTTGGAGTCAAAATGGCAGTACATGGAGTGGCAATATGCGGATTCTCCATCGACGAAAAAGTTCAAGATGCAGCCCTCAGCAGGTAAAGTGATGTGCACTGTCTTTTGGGATAGGAAAGGGGTGATCCTTCTGGATTTCCTGGAACTCAGACAAACCATCAACTCTGACCACTACATTATGACCCTGAACAAGCTGAAGGCTTGAACTTCCGTAGTCAGGCCAGAGGAGAAGACAACCTTTATTCTGAAACGTGGTAACACCAGGCCCCATACTGGTTTGCAGACCGTGGAGCACACTGCTGATCTCAGCTCTGTTTTCCTACTACACCCAGCGTATAGCCCGATTTGGTGCCTTCTGATGAAAGATGGAACTGTGCAGGCAACATTTTCCTTGGAACAATGCCATGACAGCAGCTGTGAAACAGTGGCTCACCTCTGCTGGCCCAGATTTTTATAAGCACAGTATCTCGGCTCTTGTTTATCACTGGTGAAAATGCATAGCTAGTAGTGGTGACTATGTTAAAAAAGAATGTTTTGTAGCTGAGAATTTCCTCTATCAAATAGTGCTATCGTGCTCTTTGTATCTGTTGCTGTTTTCATGGAAATAAATAGGAGGCATTACTTTCAGAGTGACCTACATACATGAGTAGCAGAAGTTTTTTACATGTCACGTATGACCAGTATGCAGTACTGACCTGCATGCAAAAACATTTAATATATTAAGATAAATGAGGCCATTGGGAGGGAAATTTGCCAGGAAAGAACAGGCTGGAATTCTGCATTAACATTGCAAAAGAAGGACATCTCCAAAGATCGTAATACTGAAGGCAAAGGCATAAATACAGTCTATGGTAACAAATCATACAGTTTTGAATTCGTTCGAAAAGTCTTTAGGATAATCTTGAATTGTGCAAAACAAAAATCAACTGTCCACTTCTGAAAATCCTGGCTCTCCTCCTCAAGATTAGTTGCAGTTTGTCCCCTGTGCTTTGAAACTGAGCATTCAAAAATGCAGACCTACAATAGCCAAGCTGCCCCTTTTTATCTGGAGGCTTTAGGTATCCCATAAGACTTTTATATAAATGTAGTGCACTCTGGTTTACATTAGAAAAGGAAACATTTATCTTATCACATTGATATCGGCTCAGTACAATATTACATTCTGGAATAAGAAAATATTGCAACTTTTCTTGAAAAGGTCAAGAGGTACTGTTTATCTTCAGGGCATAATGAATTACATCGCATTGCCAGGCTAGGAACTCCAAGAGAACAGTACATGTTTTGACGCATAATGCGCAGCTCAGTGTTCTGAGACAGGAACTGGAATAACAAACAAAGCTGTAGCGTAATATTTCGCCTTCAAAATTCTGTATACGTAGGAAACTATGCAAGAAATCTGGTAAGTAACAAGTGCTCTTGCTACTAAAAAAATTATGTATGTGGGACAATTCTAATGTAGGATAACATACAAATCTCTTCAGTCTCTTAATTTCTTTCCAAATTAGAGTTTACTTATATACATCAGATGTTAATAGCTGCTCAGGAAGGTGATGGAACAGCTACAAGTTTCTAGCTTCCAGGTTTATTGTTAGAAAACATCTTTTTATTTATAAAAATCACAACTGTTATGTATGAATGCTTACTTTATGCTGCAGGGTTCACACTCTCAATTGTTTTTTACTGATCACTAAATACTGCCCACTGTTCTGAAGTGGTTAAAATTTTACAATGATTGATGAGAAAAAAAATATACATAGCTTAATCTGAAGTCCCAGTGACAGAGACTCATGCCTCTTCGTGTTTCCTGCATTAAGCCCAGTAACATATAAATGGAAATTTTAGTGGAAAGATCTGTGTTGATATTTACTAAGCAAAAAATGTTTTGCCCATAGGAAACATTGAAAATATAAGCAAAATTTTAATATCCTTATTTTTCAATATAAGTTCATCTACATCCCATAAATTGTTTATGAGGAAAATTAAAAGCTTTTAATTTTCTAAAATGAATGAGAAATTGAACTAAAGAATGAACTCTGTAGTCTCTGGAAAAAATGAGTGATTTACAGTAGAGACTAGCGGCAAACCACTGGAAAATCTCCAGTGCCCTGCAAACTTCTGCCTGCAATCTTGTTTTGCCTGGTATATTATGAAGTTAGTAAAATGCAGACAGTTACCAGAACAGTGATCTGTATGGGAGACATGGTCTCAGCATGCCCCATTTCTGCTCAGAGCTGGAGTACTTAGCTACTACCTTCTAGCCAAAACTTCTGCAAGGAAGTTCTCCTTACTCTGTTCAGTTTCAGTTCAAAACAGCAATCACAAGTGCTCAGTTTGTACTTCACAGAATCACAGAAATGTAGCAGTTGGAAGGCATCTCTGGAGATCATAAAGTCCCACCCCCTGCTAAAGGGCCCAGGCAGGTTTTGAATATCTCCAGAGAAGGAGACTCCATAACTTCTCTGGGCAGCTTGTTCCAGTGCTCTGTAACACTCATAGTAAAGAAGTTTTTCCTTGTGTTCTCATGGAACTTTCTGTGTTCCTGTTTGTGCCCACTGCCCCTTGTTCTGTCGCTGGGCACCACTGAAAAGAGCCTGGCTTGATACACTTGACTTCCACCCTTCAGATATTTATAAGCATTGGTAAGATCCCCTCTCAGTCTTCTCATCTCTAGGCTGAACAGCCCCAGGTCTCTAAGTCTTTCCTCATAAGGCAGATGCTCCAGGCCCCTACCCGCCTTTGTGGATCACTGCTGGACTCTCTCCAGTAGTTCCCTGTCTTTCTCAAATTGAGGAGCCCAGAACTGTACAGATGAGGCATCACCAAGGCTGAGCAGAGAGGGAGGATCACCTCCCTCGACCTGCTGGCCACACTCTTTTTAATGCACCCCAGGATACCACTGGCCTTCTTGGCCACAAGGGCACACTGCTGGCTTATGGCCAACCCGTTGCCCACCCGCAGGACACTTAGGTTCTTCTCCGCAGAGCTCCCTTCCAGCAGGTCAGCCCCTAACCTGTACTGATGCATGCAGTTATTCCTCCCCAGATGCAAGATTGTACACTTCCTCCTGTTGAATCTCATCAGGTTCCTCCCTGATCAACTCTCCAGCCAGTTCAGGTCTTTGAATGGCAGCACAGCCTTCTGGTAAGTCAGACACTCCTCCCAGCTTTGTAGCATCATTAAACTTGCTGAGGATGCACTATATTCCTTCATTCAGGTCATTGATGAGGATGTTGAAGAAGGTCAGATTCAGTACTGACCCCTGGGGAACACTGCTAGGTACTTGCTGAAGTCAAGGTCAACAACATCCACTGCTCTCCCCTCATCTACCCAGCCAGTCATGAAATCATAGAAGGCTACCAGATTGGTCAAGCACAACCTCCCCTTGGTGAATCCATTCTGACTACTCCTGATAACTTTCTTCTCTTCCACTTGTTTGGAGATGACATCCAGAATAAGCTGCTCTACAACCTTCCCAGGGATGGAGGTGAGGTTGACTTGCCTGCAGTTTCCTGGGTCCTCCTTCCTGCCCTTAGGGCACTCACTGGAGTGACACAGGCTTTCGTCCAGTCCTCAGGCACCTCTCCCATTCTCCATGACCTTTCAAAAAGGATAGAGAGTGGCTTGGCAATCACTTCTGCCAGTTCCCTTAGCACTCTTGGGTGCATCCCATTGTGGCCCATGGATCTGTGTGAGTCAAGTTTGCCTAGACAAGCTCTGACTAGATCCTTCTCAACGAAAGAGAAGTATTCCTTTCTCCAGACTCTCTCGTACCTTCAGGGTTTGGGAGTCCTGAGGCGCAGTCTTAGCAGTAAAGACTGAATCAAATAAGCCGTTCAGTATCTCTGCCTTCTCAGCAAACATACTGTTACCAGGGCACCCACCTCATTCAGCAATGGGCCCACATTTTCCGTAGTCTTCCTTTTGCTATTGATGTACTTAAAAAAGCCTTTCTTGTTGTCCTTGACCTCCTTCACCAGATTTAATCCCAAGTGGGCCTTAGCCTTCCTTGTTGCATCCCTGAGCTCTGACAGCATTCCTATCTTTCTCCCAAGTGGCCAGGCCCTTTTCCCACATTTTGTTGATTTTCTTCTTCAAACTTTTCCATGAGCTCCTTGCTCAGCCATGAAGATCTCCTGCCACCTTTGTCTGATTTCTTACTCCAAGAGATGCAGCAATCTTGACCTTGGAAGAAGCGGTGCTTGAATGTCAACCAACTCTCTTGAGCCCGCTTATCTTCCAATGCCCTAACCTATGGGATACCTCCAAGAAAGTCCTTGAAGAGGTCAAAGTTCACTCTCATGAAGTTCAGGGTTGCAATCCTACCTCTTGCCTTGCTTTTTCCATGTAAGATCCTGAACTCCACTGTCTCACAGTCATTGCATTCAAGGCTGCCCCCAGCCTTCACATTCCCAACCAGTCCTTTCTTGTTTGTAAGAACAAGATCCAGCAGCACATCTCTCCTCATTGGCTCCTTGACCACCTGTGTCAGAAAGTTATCTTCCACACACTGCAGGAATCTCCCGGACTGTGTATCCCTGGCAGTGTTGCTTTTCCTGGAAATATCAGGGTGGTTCTCCACCATGAGACTTTCGGCTCTCTGTAGAAAGTCTCATCAACTTCCTCCTCCCAATCAGGTGGCCTGTAGGAAACACCTACAACAGTGTCACCCATATTAGCCTACTCCTTAATTCTCACCTATAAGCTCTCCACTCCTTTGTCATTCATCTCTAAGCAGAGCTCAATACATTCCAGTTGTTCTCTCACATAAAGAGCAACTCCACCACCTCGCCTTCCTGGTCTGTCTTTCCTAAAAAGTACACAGCCATCCGTGACAGCATTCCAGTCACGCAAGTTGTTCCACCATGTCTCCAATGAAATCATGGTCCTGCAACCATACAGAGCTCCAGTTCTTCCTGTTTAAAGTAGCTGAAGAGGCTGAGCTTGAGCCTACATCATCTTGGAGACAAAATCATAGTTGGATCAGTTTTCCAAACACTATGACAAACACAGAAGTCTGTGGATTGTCAGGACTTCATTTTTAGAAAATAACTCTTACCTCATCATACAGAAATAAAGACAAAGAAAAAAAGAATCAAACGTAAGAGTAGATGTATTTGGAGTATCATAATACAGGTTTTGCATTTCTGGGAGATAAAGACATGATCAAATTGAACAGCAAAATAGGGAATTGGGATCACAGACTTGTTCAGAGAACACTGTTTGAAAGACGGTTTGAGCCTGGCCTGCCATCTACAGAAATTAAGTAACTTAAAAGAAAGTAGAGTGAAAATGAAGAAAAGATAATTCTGCACTCCAAAAAAAAAAAAACCTAAAGAAAAGTGTTAATGAATTCAGTTATTTATAGTTTAATTAAAGGCATCAAAAGACTTTCTTTGGAAAAGGGAGTAATATACATTTTGGTCAGATTTCAAGGCAACAACCACAACTGCCTCTGTCCAAAACGGAAATGAACAGAAATACATAGAATACTCTTTCTTCCCAAAGTATTTTTACTTTTTTGTCACAACTGAAGCAAAATCCAAGAAGGAAAAATGGAAGATTTACAGCAAGCTTAGATTTTTTTGTAACACTACCAGATTAATGATAAATATTGATAGCCTTGAATACGGCTATGTTCAGTTCTGCTAGCTGACCCATAAGTATGTTATCTGAATTTTGAAAACAATGTTATCTGCAGAGTTTTTCTTGAGAATAATACTCCCAATTTTAAGGACAGTGTCCGACATGCATAAAATGCTTAAAATTCCTGATAAATTACTACTGCTGTCCAAAATGCTAATACAGTGAGCTAAAACTATAACTATAAAGCAGTCAAATTGAAAAAATACAACTCGTAATTCCTGAAAATTTAGCCAGGTTCTATCATTTGTCTCTTACCACTTAGGAAGCAATGTACGTAACTAGATAGCTGTGCTTCTCATGCATTTTAAGACAAAAATTTAAAACTTAAGAAAGTTTTCTACTTTGATTTTCTAAATTTTCTGTCACTTTTCTGTATTTTATTTAACTTTTCTCAGGTCCTACCAGTGACTTTTTTCAAAAATTACTGTTATTCTTTCAAAGTAAAGGCACTTGGCATCCACCATTTTCTCATGGGATTTTGAGAACCAAAATTCATAGATGAATTTTAAATACAGAGTTAAAAGCTGTCCCTTCACATTCTTTTTGGATGTACCAATACTGGATAGCAGTGCTGATAAATGCTAATAATTCAGACCTGAAAAAAGGACTGCTTGTAATTTCAGTAAGTCAGGTCACCATTCTCTGAGGAGGAAGTGAAGATATTCCTGGACTCGTTGGACATCTTAGATTTAACACTTGGCCTCTCAGAGCAGTTTTCATCTTTTAAAAATGATTTTTGGCTTCAAGGAATGCTTCTGAAGGGCTTGGCTAGCTCTAGGCATTTAACCCCAGCTGTGCACTTGCAGCACACCAAGGGGGTGTCTGCCCACCAGAAGGCAGCGACCGTACTGAAGACATACGACAACCTGCCACGGCACAGCAAGTCCAAGACTGACAGTGTATCCCTGATGCACTCCAAACATTTTGAACAAACACGAAGAAATAATGTACTGTTGGAGGATCTAAGGAAATTTTGGAGGCCAGCTTAGGATGCAGGAGTGGGACAGAGAAGAAGAATGACAAAGTCATGAACAAAGTAGGTTTTATTATGATCATTCAAGTATTTCCAGCCTGTGGTAGTAGGAGATGCAGCAATTAGTGGTCATCCTTGGAAAAGTAAAGAAAACCAGAAAAGAACAGTAGTTTCTGCCTTGAGGAATCTTTCACATCACATTCACATCACGGGGACTGTTGGAAGTTACAGTTAGCCCTTACAGCACTTGTCTGATCATTGGCTTATGTGTAAAAAAAAGGAGTTGTTTTGTAACACTCTTCCCTGATACTGCCAGGGAAAGCACTTCTCCTTCAAACTGTTTTCTGTGTTAAGCCTCAGGTGGATATAAAAGCGCCTGTAAGGACAGGAATGATGGGAAAAGCCCATAAGATGCTTATTGCAGTTAATCATAAAATAGAAGAAACAAGAAAGAAAAAGGTATTTGTTCATCAGATCATATAGAAACAATTAAGGGAGATGACACTTTGCTAAGAGATTTTTATTATTAGAGAAATCATTACAGAAGAGCAAAAACTGCCACCATGTTGTGCTAGACGTATAAATACAGTGCACAGACAGCTTCTGCAACAGTTTGCATTATTAAAGAGATTAAGGGGCCACTGAATGGAAGTATAATAAAGTTTTGAAGTGTAAAGCTTCTCATGTATCTATTGTTGTTCAAGTATTTAAAAACAACAGGTTAAATAATATTTTGTATGTCTATTAACAAATGGAATGAAGTCAAGTTTTTGGCCTCTCCTTATGAGTAATGAAAAACAGCCCCCCAAAATAAGACATTAAAAGGTTTTATTAGCAAGATTCCACACAGCAGCAAAGCTTGACTGAGCCATCCACTTTGCTGTATGTAAGTATGCCTTAATTTATATTCTTAGTTACTCTGTCACCTGAGAGGATTAGTATCAGGATATGTAAGTGTGTCAGTGCATCATGAAAAGCTATCACAATCAGCAGGCTGGTATGCCATACTGGCACTATGGCAAGCTCTGGAATTTTCTGGATTTTCATACTTCCAAATATTGATATCAGTATATATAGTGTGTTTTTTCTTCTCTTTCTCTGTTATTTTGTTGTTGGTGGTGGTGATGGTGGTGATTTTGTTTGGTTTTGGTTTTTCTCCCACAAGCAACACACAGGGTCTGACTGCTGTCCCACAGATTTATAAACTTTCCCATCTGTATAACGGAACAAAAACTACACAAAATTAACTTAAGAATGCAAAGTAATGATGTAGGTCGATATAAGTTGAAATTTTTTTTTTTAAATGATGTTTAAATAAGAGTTGCCGATATAAGCAAATAAAAGTTATGGTCTTTAAGCAGAATTCAAAGTGTGGTAACAAATGGAAGGAATGAGGATGGCCAAACATCTTTAATCACCTGTAGTGATGGCCCATGCCTGTCAGTGTTCAAGAGGCATTTTGGATGATGCCCTTAATGATATGCTCTAACACGGGACTAGCCCTGAAGTGGTCAGGCAGTTGGACTAGATATCTTTGTAGGACCCTTCCAACTGAACTGCTCTATTTGATAAAGCAGTCATGGCGTCACAGAGCAGTCAAAAAATCAGAATTGATCTGAAGCAGCAAAAAAAGCATGTTGGTCTATCGGGTCTTTTTACAACAGGAGACAAGTTTTTGCTAACTTTTCGTTCTTAATTATGGCACCTCTTTCTGCTCTCAAGTGTCCATCCCTGTGGCTCTGTGGTTTCCTTCTCAAGCTTCTCATTCAGCTTCTCCTCTCCTTTCAGTCTACACTCCCCTTCGTAGATGTGCTGACCTGCAGTTTGGTTTCCCTCCTGTGCATCTCACCTCTAGCTTCTTTCAAATTCTTCTCATCAACAATATGCACACAGCTAATTTTCCGTGTATTACAGAGAACACCTAAACCAGGCAGCATGTCCTCTAGAAACAGCTGCTATGCCATGTAAGCGAAGCAGCTCCCATCTTCAGAAACAACCTGTGGTCTCAGCCTTCACAGGAGAGCTCCTATATCTCAAACTGGTCTGGTAATCGGGAAGAAAATATTACATGAATTATGACCTAAACTCCACTGAGAATAATGAAATGTCAGCCATTTTGAAAGACAGCATTTAGATATAGAAATCTCCTCAACAAAGTATTTTGAGCTAGCCATGGCTAGGAAAATAAAACCTCATGGTTGGTGAGGAAAAATGAGCAACAGCCAAAACATGTGTGTTTGGAGTGCCTTCAGTTGTAGAGCAGACATTAGGTTTCAGTAAGTTCTAACAAAAAAGAAAGTGGCAGAAAACTGGCTGCTTCTACTGCAAAATCACACGAGTAAAAAAGTTTGACGAGGTTACCAAAAGGATTCACTTGAAATTAAACTAAGATATCATTAACCAATTTACATTTTAAATTCTCAAACAACTAATTCTATGTCCG
>WBMW01006170.1:250738-280738 GCA_013396635.1 Penelope pileata
AAATTATCTAACAAACTACAATTCCAATTTTATCACCATATACTCACAGCTATTTCAGTCAATTTTTTTCTTTGTAACAGGCATTTCAAAATTCTGCTACTCAAGTGCAGTGTATTTGTTTCAAAAAAATCCACTGCTAGAGAACTGGAAGACAGATGAATTTAGACCATTTTTTGTGATTATTGAGCAGATTCTTTTTTGTAACTATTTGAAAATACAGTTCAAATACACAGAAAGCTAAATTGTTTTTCATCTTAACTTGAATGCAAGTGGATAAATCACTTGTATTTCAGAAGACAATAGGTTGTAGTCCATGTTTCACTGGTTATGAGATTGCATACCTTTTCATGATACACTTTATCTCAAAGTTGTCTGTGGCTGTTCCTATTATGCTGTGTGCATGACCTTTTAGTAAGCTGAAGAAGATACAGTTATCTTCTTTTCTGACATGCAACATCTATCAATCAACATGTTTTCACGTAATTTATTCAAGGCAAATAGCAGCTCCTAAGGCTAGTGAACCGCAGCACTATCCCAGTGATTTTGATTAAGGAACGATGTGCACGGCTTAGGTGAGAAATGAAAAATGCATACCACTGTTGATAAAGATGTAACGGAAACAGTAAATGGATCCAAAAGACTAAAAAAGTATGTATTTTAAAGTGACTCACAAGAACTAATACAACCTAGTATCATGAATACAGGAGATGTGTTATTTGATGAACTTCTAATGTTACCAGTCCACTTCACCCTTAGTTTTTAAAGCAATGCCTATGTAGTATTCTTGGATTAATCTACGTTTTTCTCATTGATTCAAGAATGTAAATTAAGACAAAATGATTCTTTTTCAATTTCATGCTGAAGTAGCTCAAGTTAGTGAACGTAATTTCTCCTAACAAGAAAAATTTATCACTGTACAGCTCACTCAGTTGCCTCTTGTAGTGAGTCACCGTATGCATTTATGGAAGTGAAAGGATAAAAGGATTGATAAATGTGGCAAAAGAATGGTCCCTTTAACTAATTCAAGGAGAGGCAAGCACAATTAAATAACTCTTAGCAAATGAGGAAATACAGAGATCATTACATTATCTCAATAATAATCCACATCTCTGACATAATGTGGTTTATTTTTCACTATGACAATTTACTTTATACTGAAATGATTCTTTCTTTGGAAAAAAGAAACAAAGTTGTCTTATTTTTGTGCGCTTTTATTTTAGTTACTATATAAAATTGAAGGTTTTGTTTACCCTCAAATCTAACTCCAATAAAATCAATGCCTAAGTATATAAAGAAGGCATTAAAAAGTTATTATTTATGTGTGAAAAGGTTTACGTTCTTTAGAAGCTTCCTCATACATTTTTGGAGAGGCAACCCCGCAGGCCTGTTATGCCACTTGCTAAAAATGAGAACAGAAATCTTTCCCCTTACCAAACAGTGTTTCCCTATTTTGCCTTGCATAGAAATCACTAAATTTTATTTTCAATTCTGGCATGATTTCATTAGTCTCTATCATTTCTGGTATGTTATTCATACAACCCATCCAAATTTCATTTATATTTTGCAGTCACAACTCCAACCAGTTCTGTTGTATCATGAAACTACCTGAGTCATAGATGAGAAATCTATTGTGCTGGCACTGTGCAAATGCTGAACACATTGGCAATCTCTGCCCCTCAGAGGTTACCAGGCAAGGACAAGACACGTGAATTACATGAATACAGGCAGAACAGACAAAAGGGAAATTACAATGAGACAATGAAGTAACATTGTCAGCAGCATGACAGTCAGTGATCTTTGTATACCATCCTAACCATCATCTATATCCTAGTATGTCTCTGACGGAGAGGAATTAAGTCACTGTTGATTAAATCAATCCATCCATTGGAACCAGTAAAAAATAGTTACTATGAAAAATTATAAAAAAAAAAAAAAACACAAAAACTTCTACTGAACAAAAAAGCACAAAAAAGTTGTTAAGTGCAGGAGACATTACACATCATTAGTTACAGTTTCTTGTAAATTGTGTAACAAAGAGGAAATACAGGTACAAATAAAATGAATTCACTTTGTTAAATTTCCCTCTAAGAAATTAGAAAGTTCACCCATGTCTCTAAACTTTAGCTAAATCCCTCTCTTAAATTTAAATCTAGAAACATATTCTGCATTAGTTATCTGGCATTTGAAATTTCAAAATGTCTGTAATTACAACAGCTTTGCATTTTTACCTGTGTCATTTGAACAAATCAGGTAAGTCTTTTTCCTATACAGTTTACCAGCTATTACATCACCTTGGTTCAATGTGCAAACACTACTCTGTATCAATGCTCTCAATTAATCTGATCTGAGCTGGTTAATCACAGTAGAGATGTTTAATTGGAAGGCAGTAGGAAATTTCTGTTCTATTTTATTTTAGTAACAAAACTTATCACATGGTTTGACTCAGCAGGAACTCCGAAATTTCATAAACGCTGAGGCAGAGCCCCTAGGAGCCACACAAGCACAAGGGAGCCAGCTACTAAGCACCACAGACCTATTCCTCTTCCCCAGGAACAGGGAGGACTCAGATATGCTCTCCCCTCTCTGTTGGCCAATACACTTCAATGCTCTTAACATTGAGTTTGCTCTCCTCATCCAGTATCCTTTAATAAACGAACACGCTTCTGGAGGTTGCCAGTATTTCCTGACATTATGAAACCGCTACTTCTGTTGGGCCTGTAATGGAGGCTACTTTTGTTACAGAAACACAAATGTCTCAGTAACGTGCATCCGCTTACATTATCTGTGTGCTAATGTGCCAGTCTGCAGAACATGACTTACACGGACAATCTTCAGTCTCTTGCATTTTTGCATTTATACAGATGGTTGGTGCCAAGTGCCCTTCAGCCTCTTAGCGGTTGTCAAAACTAACAAAGGATGGAGTTATTAATTAATTACAGCACTGCACAGAGGCCTAAATTAGGGCCCCATGAGATTTGACACCATACACACATGGCATAAAAAGATCATGCAAACACTCAGTAGGAAAAGAGCAAAAGGCAAGGACCAACAAAAGGATCATGGTAACTAAAAATGCAAGAATTTCAGTGTACACACTGATTAGCCAATGCTGAACTTCCTGTAGACACTGCATGGATGTGACCTTCAGGGACAGAAACATACATAATGGCTTTACAGATTTTTATGGGGAACTCCCCTCAAGCCCAACAGGCAGCATGGGTGAATCCACAAAGGTGGCTGAACAAAAATGGGAGGAATGAAAAAGGAAGGCTGGACTCACTGGCAGAGTAGAAACTGATTTTGCTAAGACCATCCAGGAGATGAGAATATATGAGAAAGGGAGGAGGGAAGATCAGGAAATTCTAGGAACCTGTAAAACATCTAAAATCCTCCTTCACCCCACAGTTCTCTTGTCTGGTTAGAGACAAGGAGTAAGTGCATGAGAACGAAAAAGAACAAGTCACGCAAGATATGACAGACACAGAGAACAAACACAAGCAGAGATGAGAGATGGACTCCTGGAAATTTTGTGGTCTTTTTGAAGCCAGGAAAATAGTGTGGACAACAGGAACAAAAAAGGGATAACTATGTAATGGATAGCCATGCTGTCTGAGACTAGAGATTAGACTGAGATGGAGATGGAGGGAGCAATGTAGCCATGAGAGAAAAAACAAAGTTAGATTTAGAACAGTAGTGCTGATTTTCAGAGATCTTCAACAGTTGTGTTCTTCCTACCAGATCCTTCTGTGAAACACTCAGGATCCTCTTCAATGGGGATCCTCTTCAATGACCAGGGGGAAAAAGGTGAAAAGAACTTTAAATTTGTTGACCTCAAAGAGATCTATTTCCCTTGGCATTCTTGTATAGATCAGAGATAAAGTCTTCAGGAATGGTAGCAGTTACCAAAGTGGTAGAAACTTATGCTGTGTAATCCCCACAAGAATGACTATTACGATGTTCAAAATCATGCTGACGCTTTGCTTGGTAGTAACAATTTGAAAAGCTGTTTTCCTCATCAGAATTAACAGATCAAGCATCCCAAGAATTTATTATTAGAATATTCAGTTTTTTACTGTTTAGGATCATAGATGCATCTCCTACTTTCTAAAACCAGTTTGACACCGGGCAAATGGAGAAATAATACATTGCGCTGGACATCTCACAGCAAAAAAAAATGTAGAGAAAATTCAGTTATGAAAATCCCACAGCTTCTACCATGTCTAAACCACATTTCGCTTCTCATTTAACAAAGATAAAAGATGACTAAGAGGTGACCTAATAATTGGGCAGCATGTATCTTGGGTAGACAAGGATTCAAGTCGTTCATGATCAGACATAAACTGAATGATCATTTTGCCTAACACGTAGATTACAGCATAGAAGTATAAACTTGAGTAGAGGTATGCGGGAAGGAGTACTTCTTTGAGAGCAGTTCTGTTTATGTTACAGCTTCTCAGTTTGTAATTCAGAACAGGGCCTTTCATCTTTTCACCCTCTCCTAGGTGAACTCTCCTGCCAGCCTAGGCAGCTTATCGCTGCTGTCAGGAAAGGTGTTAGCAAACAGTGTGCATACTCTGTGTACATGCCGTTACAAACAAGCAAGCCAATCTTACACTGTTCATGGCCAAGTGGGAACCATATCTACAATTTTAGTCTAAATATAAAGAGGTTAGTATTCACATTAAAAAGAAAAGACTCTTCCTTCCAAAGAAAAGAACGCTTACTGTGTCAATTTTATGATGTGTATGAAACAGTATAACCAGCAACTATATTGTTTTCTGCAATTCCTGCTCTAAACTGAGCTTTTCCACAGCAAAATAAATTTAAATAAAATTACTAAGCTGAAATCAAACACTGTACAGTACAGGGACTGTTGCAGCAATGCAGTACTGATTAAGTACACTTTATTTTAGGTCAAAATGTTGTACATGGAGCTAAAAAAAATAGCAAATAGCACCTGAAGGTGCTGAGAAACAAGTATGATAAAAACACTAGTAATTCTAGCCTGCAGGCAAAATCAGTGTTAAGAAGGAAGAGCAGTGTGGATCTGCTAGAGTAAGTTTAGAAAGAGGCTAGGAAGATGGTACACGTTCTCCAAACAATGTCCAGCTGAAAGAACAAGGAATCCTCCATGGAAATCAAATGACGAGGCCAGTAACAAGGCAGGTTTCTAAGGCTGAGGTTATGGAAGGAAGAGGTCCAAAGGGATATTGACGAACATAAAACTTAAGGTTTAAATTGGATGTTTCACAGAGTATAGCTTCTCAAAGGAAAGAAAAATATAAACAAGACCATGCAACTGCCCTCCAAAGGAAGAGGGGCAAGGATGTGTGGGTTTGGCCACCTCAATGAATGTACAGGGAAAAGAACTGTTGAGAAAAATGGTCAAAGAAGTAGAGAATTATCTGTGAAACTTCCCCTCTGGAAGAAGTTAAACAACATATAAAGAGACATGCAAAAAGAGCAGGATAGCACAAAGACTGTACTGGAAAGAGAAGAATATCTGGTAGCATGCTCCTGTAGTAGCTCTCAGAACTGTCACTGACAATTGTCAGGGAAAGACAAGCATGACTGTTGATAGGAAAAAGCACGAAATAAGGAGAAAGATGTTGCATGAAAGAAGGTAGATCAAGATGGTTATACAAGAAAACAAGAGAAGATTATGACGGAAACACTGGAGAGAGAGGAGAAATTGCAAGTAACACAGAAAATACATGTTTAGAGTGCCCACATAGCTGTGCATGTTGAGAATCAGCAACAGCCCATCTCACTACCCAGCTCCTCAGCAAAAGGTACAGCTGTATGTAACAACCTAATGGTTGAAAAAATCTAAGGCATAGCTTTCACACTGCTTTCTTGTCATATGTATAACCAACAACTCTGATAACCTGCAAGCCATTAAAAGCACCAGTACCCAAATGTTCTGATAATCATCACAAGGAGGGAGAAAGCAGAAGCAAAAGAGCTGTTGGAAGAAAGCGGTCCCCAAAGGCACATAAACCAGGCTGCTGCTAAACTGGAAATGTTTCTACTTTTCTGAGCTTCATGGATAAAATACAAGTTATGAGAGTGACTATACGTTAGTGCTTCACATAGTGACAATGAAAATGAAACAGTATTGTTTTCAGAAAATGGTCATAAATTTAACATGGTAGCACTGTTGGTCATGCACACATGCTACAGTTATTTTGATATCTGCATTCTCAATTAAATATAAGAGGGCAAATAATTATTACATTCAAAAAGATTTTCTGGTTGTTTGATAAATCACAATTAACACTGTTTGAGTTATTTATGTTTTAATGTTATCTGATGTTCAAGAACTGCTAGTCTAGCCCATTAATACTTGAGCCATTAGGAAAGATTTCCCAGATAGTTTAAGAAAACAAATTCCAGCCTACAGAGCATTTGCTGAATTGGTTTCTTAGATAATTTATTAGACATTTGTGTTCTGTGACTGGTCATTTCAATCATATAGTATTGCCTTCACTCCCTGGTTGAAAGATTGAGTGACTAAAACTTCTTAACTTAAATAAGAAGCAACAGAGGAGAAACAGTAAGCACTGCTGTGTGGGCATAAATAATTTTGTTGAAACAGAAACAGTTATGCACCCTGAAATGGAAACAGAGCATAATATAATAATTGTTTTCACTAATTAGAAACGGGAAAGGAATCAAACAATGTTCAGAATTCAAATATTTTCATTACCAACTCCAGTAAAAAGACTTTTAGCTATAGAAACCAGTATAAGTGCAGACATGCTATATTTAATCAAGTTTTGTATACTTTTTAGTATTGATTTTAAAAGAGTACCTATCTCACGTAATTTACAGGCTGAATGTCTGGTGAGCAAGGTATGAAATTTGCTCTGTGATTCCCTGAACTCGGTTTCTAAAACCTGCCAGTCATCATTTAACCAACTAAAATGGGCAGCTGTGTTAGGGAAGTGATTTTTCACACAGAACCTAATGGCAGCTGAACAAATATGCATAATATCTGAAATACCGTTTTAGCAGTTAGTAGGGCTTGAAAATGTCTCTGATACTTATTTGCTCCTGGCTGGCTCATGATGTCATGCCCGGCAGACCCTGAGCAGAACAAGTATACTGTTGCCAGGCCTTGAAGCGACTCACAAGGAGGATGCTAACCCTTCCCTGGTGGCTGTGAGAGGTTTATTCCCTGAGAAGGATATTTTCCAGGTAAACTTGTGCAGCTGGGCTTGTCAATGCAGAGTTGTGACAGGGATGTGATAAGGAACCACACAAGCCTTAAATATGCTCTCTTCCCTTCAGTAGTACACACAAGCAGGACAGGTGCTCTCATGAAGTGATTTCCTTCCCTGAGCTGCAAATCATGCACCTAGCTAAATTTACTTGCCTTGTAAAATGGTATTGGAAAAATCACCTGAAATTCCCATATCCCCAGTAACAAGAAAGCCTTGGAAAAAAATACAGAAGTGACCAGAATTCAGCATGAAGAACAAGGTGCTTCAGAAGTTAGAAATATTGTCTTCGAAGTTAGGATGAAAAAATGGAAACATGGGTGAGGATTAATACCACATATGTAATGAAGTACTGACTATAGTTGTGGTTTATTAATTTTGTTAAAGAATACAACCTTTTTCAATATATTAATCTGCATCTTCCACTGGCAATCAGCCATCCTGTTTTTACACAGATTAAACTGATTAAATTTTAACACGGTATATGCATTTCAAATGATGACATGCCTGAACTCAGTGTAGAGCTAATAAAAAACATCAGGTCAGTTAAAAGTAAAAACAAAATCTATTCTCCTTCCTCAGCCTCAGACAGAAATTAATGAAGTCATCAAGGTGCTAGAGCAGTCAGCAAATGCAAATGCTACCTCAAAGATTGCTTATACTGCAAACTTCAAATAGGAAAGTGTGGAAACAGGAGCTACTCAATCACTGGCTAACTGGGACTGTAAGTGGCAGACTTAAATACACCATTCATTTTTTAGTCAATGTTTCTGTTTTCAAGAAAAAAAATCCCTCCAAGCTTCAACTCCGCACAGTTCAGGCATAACTTGTGTAATCACAGAGGTTTCATTAGTTTAGAAAACTGTGCAGTGTTTGTCAAATACATACTGTGTTTCCTTTGTAATTCTTTTAGAACATCAAAAGAATATACCACCAGTGAGAAATAAAAAATATACAAACACATAACCAGCAGGGACTGAAGGCCACAACTTCTCTTTGGACACTGGAAGACTCGCTTGTTTCATGTCACTGTTAAGCTAACATCATTTTAAACTATCTAGGATCACAAAACCAAGTCAGCAATCATTAAAAATTATATTTTTGACCATGGCAATTGTACCCATTTACCTGCTGGCTAAGTCAACAGGAACACATTTCCTAGAGCTCAGTGAACTAAGTTTCCTTGTATCAGTTCAAAAAAAAAAAAAAAGAAAGAAAAAAAAAACAGCAATTTTAAAGGCAAGGACTTTTCTAAGAATCTAAGATGAAGGAGAGGAATACTCCTCTTTTAAAAAGGCTCATTTCCATTTGCAAGAGCCCATTCCTTGCTGCTGGAAAGATGGCAGAGGATATAACCAGGACTGAAGCACAGATCTTGGTTCCCATGCTATGGAAAATAAAGGCATATAATTATTTCTGTAGGGTTTGAAAAGTGTTATATTCCGTAATAGCGGATGATTACACTATTGCAAAAGAAGGGAAACTGCTTTCCCAGTTTTCAGTGCTCTCTTAGACAAGGGGAGGTGTGTTTTTATGATCACCTGCATCACAGACAGGGCTTCCCTAGGCAGGAAGAATGAGCGAAAAGTCAGAACCTGGCAGACGTTTAGGGCAGGCAACTTGACAGAGTTCTGTAATCAAGGATAACTGGAAAAAAATAAATGCCAAAGCACCCTGTAAGGTGAGGCACAGAGGAAGAGCTCCTATTGGCTTTGACAGCATGTCCACCATGGCCCTTCCTGCAGTCCCTCAACTGCTATACATGATAGAGCAAGCCAATGGTAAATGGCAAAAGAACAAGCTGAAAACATCACGAAAAGTTCTAATAACAAAATGCCATTTAGCATAGCAGTTGTTGTAAAAACATACTAAGACAGAGGCTGTCCAGTACAGTAATCTTGACTAACAATAGATTAAGATTTCAGAGATAGACATCCCTGTTTTTACTTTCCCCAGAAATATCTGTGCTGCAAACAGCACTGCTGCAATACTGATAGCACTACAGACACTGAATATCATTTGGTTATACTGGAGGATATTTGCACTTGTATTTTTCTATAATTACAAAAGCCTCTTCAAAAAGACAACATTCTTGGGTCTTTAGGAAACCAACTGTCTTTTCATTGTACTGATACAGTACCTTGTAGGACTGGGATCACAAACTTGAGTACATTTTTAAGGGGAAGCAACACAAATAGTTACAGTAAGTACTGCTGGCACTTGCATCTGAGAAGGACTGCAACGTCTTAGTTGTATATGAACCCTGAAAGCCATCCTATCACAGACCATCCCTTGCTGCACATTTTTTTCATTTCTTTTTAAATGAGCGTGGTGCTGAACACTTAAATCTATCCATATATATTTAAGAAAGACATTGATGTATCTCTTACTAAGAAAGAAAATGGAATCAAGTGAAATACATCTTCTATTAATGACCACGTCACAAAATTGTGTTTAGAAGCATTACAGGGATATGTATCTACAGACAGACAGAAGAATTAACTGGTCAGACAATATAAAGAGCAGGCAAAGCCTTGTCTCCTATCCTAAGTGGGATCAGATACCTAACAAACCAGTTTCTGTAGGTTCTTTTGGTTTTGTTTTGTTTTTAACTCTTCAACTTATAAATATTTCAATTAAAATACTCTGTTTTCCAAGTGTTAACTTCATGCCAACTCTGAAGGAAATTTTAAAAAGGGGAAAATATTTCTCATGATGCCTGTAATATGGCATTTTTCTTTCTGATAATAACCCCCCATGCTATGACAGTTAACACTGCTCACTGTATTTTAGTTTAAGACTCGCTGTTAACTTGTGCTGATCTCTACTCATTTGAATCCCGTAACACAAGAAGACCTAACTCCACTGTAAAACATATTTCAAATTTAAACAAAATACCTCTTTGTAAGAACTTTAAGTGAAAAGTCCAAAAGTTTTCTTACCTAGAATTGCTGAGTAATTACGGTAAATAGCGTTATATTATTGTGTTCTTATTAGCACCTCATACTAATATTTCTATCGTTTACATTGTCCAAAAAGCATACTAGATTAAATTACGCCAGAAAATTTGCTTTATCGTGTATTTTTGTTCTTCTACTTAACCAGATATAATTCAAAATATGTTAAAAATTGATCATCCATTTTCAAAAAATGAAATGTATCTATTTAAAGTTAGAAACTTATTTCTGTCATGCTTCTAGTTGTATATGTTGTAATGTTAGTGAAAAATCACGCTTAATTTTCACAGTTCAGCATAACCAACTTTTTTTTTTGTTTTACAACATGTTTTTTCAATAATGTTTGTATACTGATGGAACTTTCTGTTACTCAACATATATACTAGTAGGCACAAAATATTATTTTCTATGGTTGGCTGCCGGTCAATGATGATAGCCTTAACACTTTGCCAAGTGCAATTTGCAACTTGATTTCTTAAGCAAAAGTAATACCCAAAGATGAAGCCACTTTGACTTGTTTTTACATTAAATCAGTTTTATTTTCCAAAAAGTACAAATGGAACTCTGTTTTATTGTTATGACTCTGAAAGAAATATATCTTTAAGTCTCCTTATCATTCCAGTGATTGCTACCCCATCACACAGCAATTGTTTTAAAGATGTATTGAGAAGACTATGGGCAATTTCTGACTAGCTATTTAAACTGCAGACTTTACATCCAAGACATTACTGCTGATCGATTTATCTTTTGATTAGAATTCAAAAAACGTGTCAGAACAATATTTTAAAACCTGTACTTTTGAAATCCCATAGAACTAATGAGGCAGATCAAGGGACCACCACTATATTCCTAATGCTTTCCGCTTCTCGATCCTCTTCAACAGGATTTCAAGAGATTTTTAAAAAGAGTTCTTTATTTTTGTTCATTCATAATCAAATAGGAAATCAATGAACAGCCATGCCCTGGACTGCTCTAATTTGGATAGTTTTTCTGAAATGATGCTCTGTTTTTTTCACATATGAAGCAAAAATCACCCCCAAAATAAAGGACACTGTTGATTCAAGAGCAGATGAACATTTACCCTCCTTGTTTTATGGTGACCTAAACAACCTGACCTAATTTGCCCCTTATTTTTTACTTCAACAGGTGTTTAGGGTGCTAAGATGATGCAAGAGGAGGCTTTTTATTTCCACTTCTGCCATGCCACTGATACTGACTTTTGTGCTGGGCTATTAGCAGCCATCACTGCATATTATTGCTCAACTCTGTTAAGTGCTGAGGCTCCTCTGGAGAATAACAGTGAAGAGGAATTTAGGGATCATGATTAATGGCATCACAATAAAATATTTAAACATGAATGACTAATTTCATCAAGCCAGGCTCTCAGGCACCTTTTAAAAATAGTTCAGCTTTAGTTACTAAAAATATTAGAAATCTTGACAAAATCGTTAACAATACTTTCTGTGCAAGAAATCAGTTTGCAACTCTAATTCAAAGGGGATATTGCATATAAAATTGTTTGCCGGTAACAAGTCAAAAATACAGAGGAACCTGTAGGCCAAACACGGCCTTCCTGACACAGATAGAAGAAAGACTGCTCGTTTTTAAAATGCAAACTTGTTTGAACATTGCTATATCTCTTAATAGGAGAAACAAAGAGCTGAGTGATATTTCTATATTTCATGTACTGGCTTATGTTTGTAGTTAGATTAAGGTATGTTTGTGTTTGATCATAAATCCAGTAATTTTAACAACAGTTTTGCAGTAAGTGAGCTAAAAAAAAATCAAAGCATGCATACAGTTACTTAATAATAGTTACAAGTAAAGCAGCACAAGCTAAGACTTTGGGGTTCTCATTGCCCTGTAGCTAGAAGGGATAAAACCAGATCCCACAAGGATCCTGAAGCCCAAAGACTACCTATCTAGTGAGCAACAGTCAATCAGTAGGGAAACTTCTTGGTTAATCATAGGTTGGGCTAAAATCTCATATGCATATGTCTCTTGATGGACAGAAAATGGTTACTTATGAAGTTCAATGGATCCTATCCAAATTCCTAACTGAGGTACAAAACAGAATGTTTGTGTCATACCGCTTATTAACACTACATAGGAAAAAAAATTCAGTGGCTGCCACTCATTTATTATACTGTTAGCAAAGTCTCACCAACGTCAATGTATCCATAACAGCAAAAGGGAGAAGACAAAGATCCTAAAGCTAGTAAAGGTAAGGAAGCTACACATGCATTCTTTTCTCAATCTTCTGCTTGAGTCAACGTAGCATTTCCAATTGTTTTAATGAGGTCTCAGTCACAGCCTTTAACTTAAGCCATTTTACAGAATCAAGCTGAATAAATCTGTTACCACAGCACTGAAACCTTCTGCTTGCCTGCTGTGTTCATCAACTACATTGGAAGCCCCAAGTTTTACCCAAATATTTCCCTGAATCAAGTATCATTTAACAAGCTGTGAATAAGCTGTTAGCACAATTATTCTGGAATGTAGATTCCAAGAGGGAAAAGCATGACAATCCCCATGATGAACGCTAGTGGTTACAGTAAGAAATATACACTTGGCAGTCTGCCACAAATTGGTCATTGTTTATGTGAACATCTTTGATTTATAGAAAACAAGAGAGTTATCTTACTCTAGTTCAATATTGGTTGTTACTGAGGCTCGTCTGCTGGCAGTGAGAACATGGGGTGAAATTCTGGCCGTGCTGAAGCCAAAAGTGAAACTCTAGTGTATGCAATGAAGTGAGCATTTTATGTCCAGTCTTGGGGTTTTTGGCATTTGTGTTTTGGCTTTGGATTTTCTGTTTGTTTGTTTGCTTGTTTTGTTGGTTGGGTGGTTGTTTTCTGGGTTGAATTATTCTGATTGCGTTATGAGAGCTTCTTAATTAATTTCCTAATACTTAGCCTTCTCCCGATCCACTTACCTGTTCCGTTGGCAAGTTCTACTAGCTGTAAAAATCCAAACTCTTTGGGCATGCATGCATCTAAAGCTGGATAAATTTATCTGTTGCTTGATACATTTCTGAGATTTCTTTTTCAAAAGAGACAACTGAATTCCACGACCAAGGAAAATTCTTCCAGTTCTTTAGTTCTACATTCATACAGAAAGTATACTGGACTGTATATGCCTTAAATAGCATTTAGGAAATTTGGCAGGCTACTAGTTCATGCAATATTGAGGTCTTACATTATATTATCTTCTCAAAATATAAAACAGTTGAAACATTTCTGTGAAGAGATTATGCAAAATTAAATATTTAATTTTGCATAATATCTTCAGAACACTTCAATATTTAATAACTACTCAGTTGGAAGTCCTCCTTATATCAGTAATGACAATGTAATAATCATATCAAAGGTTCCCACATATAAACTAAGATGATATAATCATATATATACACAACATGTATTTCACAAATAGTTTTCTCCATTTTGAAGTGCATATAAAACTACTTAGATTTATTAGAATGCTCCTCTACCTCCCAATATTTTCCAAAGTTACATGTATCGCATTTAGTATAATGTAATAAAAATTATACTTATGGCAGCCTCATTCCCTTCCTCTTGTGAACCTGGTTGGAACACAAGACAAAGAACTGTAAACAGAGATTAAATTACATTCTGTCTCACAACCATAAATTAATCTGTTTGTGGCTACCTCACAAAGAGAGGAAAAAATAAAATAGCTATATTAAGCAGCTTAATTATTCAACTTTACAAATCATTTTACAGGACATTTGCAACAGATTCCTAATAGGAGTGCTTTTTTCTTAGGCTTTTGTTCTTTTTTTGGATTTACTTTGAAAAAATTGCAATGTGGTCTGGATCATTTGCTACCCTTTTATAAAGAGCCAAGGGTCACAGAATACTTAGTAACTGGCTGGGAACTGCTACAAACCAACAGATTGAATTATGAAAACCCTATATGACTGTGCAAGTACCAAAAATATTAAAAGACTCAGCCCATGGACTTCTGAAAATAAGATTTTGAGAGAAAATTGAGAAGCTGAACTTAACTAATTTTCATTTCTCTGGAAGACTAAGGTTGAGAAACACTGCAAGATTTTGTTTACAGGACTTCAACAAGTCTGCTTTACAAAGACATTCAAAGGTACTTATTGCGAAATTCATGGTGATGCTTATGTAACACTCAGTAGAAATGTCATTCAGTGAAACCACTATAGCCATAGATAAACCCACATGCCTTTCTTCTTTTTGGTTTTGTACAAATAAATGTTTGATGAAGCTTCTTGGCACAATTTTTTTCCTTCAAGAGCTTGTTTAGTTTAGGTTTACACTCATGGAATATGAACATACTTAGTAGTGATGGTTTTAAGACTTAAGTCACAGGTATGTTAATGACATTCAGTGAAGTATAGTAAGCACAAGAAGGGAATCACACCTGGACTTCAACAAAGATGAGCCATGTTCATTTACATGTATCTGTATGTCACGTTCATTACATTTTGCTACCAACGACAGCCAGTCTGATGCACAAAATCACTAACGAGCCTGGAATCGGTGACTTCTAAAATCTAATCCCAGCTCCACCCTAAACTGCTTTTGTGAAACAAGTCTTACACAAAATGGTTATGTAATTTAATTGAATTAATTCTCATGCATGATGTAATTACTTATTCATAAATAGCAGCAAAAAATGTGCTTCCAGTCCTGCCTACCAAGAACCCACAGGACATTGTGGTACAAACCCATGGGAATTTCTATATCACTTTTGTATTCTCCTTAACCTCAAATAAGTCCTTCTCTTCTTATGTAGGAATTACAGCAGATCAAATCAAGAATCACCTGAAATGGATTGCCAAATATGGTTCATGTTTTGACACCAAAGAAAAAGCCAGTGCTACTCTTCAGACAACACTGGGTTTTCCTCAGTGAAATTTTGACACAATGTAGACAGCGTTTCAGCAAGCACACAGGATACAGTTTCCTGGGATCCTGTACTCCAGTTAAGCCTACAGGAGGAGGAACACGTTGCCTGTTTTGCTGGGATGTAACAATTCAACTACGAACCATCCTTACCTTGATTTAACTAAAAACCAATGTCATGAAGCGCTTTCATCTCTGCAAATGCGTCTAGGACACCACTTTCAAACTTAGGTGCCTAAATCTGACATGTCCAAATAAGAGACTGTGAAAAAATGCTGAGCAGATATAAACCCCTCTAAAATCAATGGTCTGTATTCATCCCTGAATACAATTGATTCACATCACCCGAGCAGCAAAAATGAAGCATAAATCTCTCTTACTGAAATAGCCACAGATTGCCCCAATGAAAAAGGAAGCCCCAGATAACGCAGAACTGGATGCCAAGGTGTACTCTGAGGAAGAGAAGTGATGGCTGAGTGGCCATCACTTTCTCTGATCAACAACCAAGAAGGTGCGGGGCCACACATATGAACACAGCACTATAAAAGTATTATGTTGCTGCTGTGCTGTGAATGACTTTTTCCACTTCACTCTTTCTCTCCTGTAGCATTTTTTCTTTGAATCACAATTCTATGACTAATGTTTGTTTTGTAATGACTAAGGGAATACATGTATTGGCTGTAGCAACTAGAATGTACTGAACCATTTTTTATTGCATTTTACACAATTAGTAAAAAATTCTCCAATTTTTTTACTAGGCAGAAATGTTCGTTCTACATTGAACAGAAATTTGTAATACAAAACGTTCCAGTATTCACACTGAATGAACATGGCAATAAGACTGTTAAATATGCCAATCTTACTTTTCTTCTAATTTTATTTTTATTTTTATTTTTTAAAGAAGTATGAAGTCATCCTTCTAAGGATTTAAAGATAACTTTACAAATAAATCAGACGCTGTTCCCAGGTAGGGGTAATTTTTCTAAAATTGGGCCAAATGCTTCATTTCAACTGGCTGCTTGAGTCACTGACATTCATGATTGAAAAACAACAAAACAATTATCAAGGCTGCCAAACCAAGCAGTCTACTTACAAAAAACTGGGAATATTCATCCATGAAAAGATGGCTAGTTAGAATGTGCCAGCACCCATTTCTTAAAGTGAAAAAAGAAACACAAGAGGCTATTAACTCTTTTTTTTTTTTTGAAGTTATATCATTACATCATTTTATTATATTAGACAGGCAGATTGGGCCTACCTGCCTGTTCTTCCTCCTCTTGTATAAAGTACTTAAGGGAAATTAATTCATCACTTTCTTGTGATGAATTAGAAAATTATTGGTAAAAAAATAAACACAAAAAGATATTGAGAATCATGATTTTATAATCTTGACTCAATACACAAGTTCATCTTCTACAGCATATAAAATTGATATCCAGAATAAACAGGTTTGTGAAAAGTAGTGGTCTCTGGCTCCGTAAAATGGGAGAACACATTATGAATGCTCCCAACTAATGGACAAACATAAAAGTCACTAAAAACTGTCACAGCAGAGATGGGGCAGGAAGCAAAAACTACTCCAATTTCATTAAAGACCCAACAACTTTTAAAAAAACTGTTCATGCTTGTATTACATTAATGATTAAGGATGCTGTCCTTAAGAAAACTTCCACTGAAGCCTGGGTTTCGAAAGATTTCAGTAATTCAGAGTTTTACTTCAAGCTTTTGTTTGTCTTACCTAAGATTATTTTAGCTTCCAGTTCCATCCCATACAATACTGTCAAGAGCTCTACTCCCAAAATTTAAGAAAATTTCTCAACTACTTCTCTCAACTACTTGCTATTTAGTCACATGCCAAAGCTCTACCATTATTTATGTTATTACCTTCCTATGAATACTCCATTACAATTCTGTAAACTTTTATTCATGCATTGAAGACATACAACTATTACAAGATTCAAGGCTACGAACCAAAGTTTCTAAGCCAGTCTTCATTATTCATAAAAAATAATGAAATACATTTCCAGGATGTAAAATACATGAACTTTGGTCTTAACTACTTAATGCCATGGATATTAGAAGCTGTGTGCAGATTGTTAAGCTGATAGATCAAAGGCAGTCTGAAGCCTGGAGTACAAATTCAGTACAGGACATTTCCATCAATCTCGTAGGTCTGCTATGAACTCCTTTTCAGTCTCCTGCAAGCTCTCTTTTCTCCTGTTTCTGCTTATTCCTTTTAGTCTCTGTGTACTCCTCTGCCCTTCCTTCTAAATTCCTTTTCCTCCCAGAGTCAGGCCTTATGAATTTTTTTTCTATACTGTTTCATAGGGGTTCTGATATTCTGCTAAAAAAACCAGCTAAAGCTAAAAGACTGCAACAGCAAATTACGCATTTGGTCTCTCCTTTTCCCATTGCAGATACTAGAATGGTAATCACATATTTAATGTTGACAAAGACATTACACCTGCATTTCAGAATTGGTCTATTCTCCAAATTGTTCATCTTTACAAAATATAAAGCTAAACTCTAATTTTTATTCCCATCCCACCCTAGATAGAACAGCCAGCCCTATAGTTTTACCTCTAAAGATCATCATACATCAAAATGTATCAAAATAACAATTTTCAGCGGATTGTTACAGATAGTTTAACTGGGAATAGAAGTTCATAAGAACTCTATTTCACTGCTATGATCTTGACATCTACTGTTTTGTGCATTCTGGGGAATACCATAAAATGAGGTAACAGTGAAGAATGGAGTTTATACGGCAATTAGAAATGCAATGGAGTTCTTCAACTGTTCGTTGCCAGACACTGTTTTTTATTTTTCCTTTTCATATTTCTTTTTAGTCCTAGATGGTCAAAGCTACTGAAAAATGCAACTATTTAATCAGTAAATTGTGGACTGGAAGCATAATACAGAGTACTTTTTAAAATACTGTTTGTAAAGTTTTTTATGGATATCAATTCCTCTCCATTTCATTATTCTAACTTTTCTTCCACTCTTTTCTGTATTTGCTGTCTTTCTATTGCCTGTAACTACTATCCCCTATTTTTGTTATAATCCTCTTTTTCGTCCTGTAGATGCAGTTGCCTATCCTGCCTCTGCAGTCTTCTTCCAGTCTGATCTAAAATTACTATGTTTCTAAGAGATTTTTAAACAAATAATAGTATCTCTTATCCATCTTCAGCCCTGCTAACTATCATAACATCCTGCGTCTCTTCCTTTCCCTTCTTTCAAATCTATGAAGATTAGCAGTAAAATCTGTGCATATAAATACTTAGAAATTGTTTTTAAATCCTCATATACCCACACCCCTAAACATGCTGCACAGCCACTAACGTCCAGGTGCAAATGGAAACTAAGTATTCTAAAAATCAAAATATACTTTCCTATCAGTTTGCAATGTAAATCTGACAGAAGTTCCTTGCATCAAAACCCTTGTGATGCATGCAGTATTGCTCTTCATCCTCATGCAGAGGAAACAAAAAATCTGCTTCTGCCAGAGACAGAAAAAACAAACGCTCCTCATCTTACTTTGACTTTTTAAAAGCGTGCACTCCTTCAGTTTCCCACTCCTTCCAATGCATGGTGCTGGGGCACGGCAGAGCTAATCGAGCACTTCCTCTTCCCCTCAGGGCCCTTTATGAACAATCGACTGGCTCCCATTTTCATAATCCAGCTTTCCTAAATCCCTAATTAGAGACCCTACTTTGATGTGGGTATCTCAAAGCTGCTTTATAACCTATCTTTGTAATTTTGTCACTAATCTGCCTTCTCTACACCTACCCAAAACAATTGAACAAAAATGGAAAATAAACCTTCTCGAGCAGGATCACCACATCATACTGCTATTTCAAGAGGTTTGAGACCAAACTGCTTTAGAGATTGGTGTGTCGAAAAAAGACACATTTCCAAACTGAACTTCATATAAATGTTGAAAATGCCACTAACATTTTTTTTTCCTAATGATTTTGTAGCTTATTATATAACTTTGCTGAAAGTACCTGTTCAAAGACAGGAACTTGACGAATTTATGCATTTTGCTTGGGAAACATACGCAGAGCTCAAGGAGAGGCTCTGAAACCTGCCTTAAAATAACAACTGACTTGACTTTAAGGACATCAAAGCAAGTTTTCAAACCATCTAATTTTTGGTTCCTTTGTTTTTGTATGCATGTGAAAATTTTTCACCCTGTACTTATTTTCTTATAAATTTTAGTGCTCGTAACCAGCAAATAAAATACAAACAAAATACTAAAAGATAGCTCAGTGAAATTCAGGGCATCAGAATTATTCTTTAAAGAGTATAGAGAAAAAAAAATACAAAACCTAAGCAATTGTTTTCATGAAGAGAATAATATTTATTAAATTCAATCCCAAAACACATATGTTCTTGTAAGCCATATATCCTTTGTGTTCTCTATAGCATCCCAGAGAGTTCAGAACATGCAATTGTTAAGAGAGAAGACATACACAATACCAAAGTATTCTCATAGCTTCCTCTCCCATGTAAAGCCGTTCCCAAACAGATCATTTTACTGATGTGCATTACAGCAAGTATCTTTCATTGGAAACACTTCAAACAAGGAAAATTCCACAAGAGAGAAGGCTACTGCCTAATACATTGCTGTGATATGACCTCTTGACCGCAAGTTTTTTGTATGTGTATCACAAAAGGCTCTTGACACCTGTCATTTTCAGAGATTAATAAAAACATTTTTTTTAAAAAAACCTATAATAGTGTCTGAGCCGAAACAGGTGAAATCAGATGCAATGTACTACAGTACAGCTATTCATTTTAACCCCTTTCCCCCTTTCTGTTTTAATTTTGGCTTGTTATTACAAATTCTTACAGACGGCAGAGCTGCTGTATTAAAATTTACCTCCTATTTGAGCAGCTTCAGAACAGAACTGTTACTTCAACTGTCATTTGATACAATACTCTCCTGTTGTACGAATTTAATATTCACAGCTATTCTGTGCCATCTATAGGGTGGGAGAGCATAGGTACTGGAAGGCACCTGTAATGGAAGAACTTCCCAGTAAGAGTGTACAATCCCTGTAAAATCAAAATATATAATAAATAAATAAATAACCTACCAAACCATAATTATTTAAAGACTTGAAACACGGAAGGTTTTCTCTTACTGTCTTTTTAGAATTGTAAATATTTCTTCTGTTTCAGGGTGGGACTCTTGCCTCATTTATTAACAGGTATGAGATTTTAACCATGGCATATATAATATACTCTAGTATGAATCAGAATGTTAATAACTTAGCACTTGTAAATTATGCATGTTAATAACATCTTTCTTGTCTTTTCATTCAGAATTTTACCACATTAGGTCTGCTGGTGCAAAGTGTTTTGTCCTTACAAACCACCCCAACCAAGCATTTGACAACTCCGTGGAAGAAAGGCAAACAACCTACCCTCACAGTACATTCAAGTTACCCCATGCTGATCAAACTATCAGAGATGATACATCCCATGCATCCTGACTGTACAATAGGAAGCATTACAGAGTTCTGTGAAAATGTTCACAGCTCCTACCAGACAGACTAACCCCATGCAGACAAAGAACCAGGATGATAAAGCGCATTGTGCTAAAGAACAGCAATTTAAAAAATGTTCTTAATTCACTATCACGTACATATTGCTACTGTAAATACTTCCACAAGTGTATCACACTAAGTGAATATAGGCAAATTCATTATTAGCATGTCTATTTCTAAATAAATTAAGTATTAGGAAAAAAAGTTACCAATGGGAGGATGCAAAGAATACTACAAGAACACAGTAACGAAAAAGCCTTCAGAAAACATGACTTGGGCCACACATCTTCTCCTCCTCACTCAGCTCCTTACCCTCTTCCCCAGTCTGCTGCTCACCACTCAAAACCACTCTATTCTCTGAGCCCTGGCTGTCCTCCCTCATCTCTCAGCTGCTTCCCTTCAAGTCTGTCCATCCTTGTCCAACACCTCTGGCCACCCACAATCCAGCAACTCTTCCGTGGCCTTGTTTTAATTTCCCAAATGCCGTGCAGCTGCTGAGGGCATGGACAAGAGATGCAGCCATGGCACTGCTGCCATGCAGCTGAACAAATGTAGCAAGAGCTGCAGCGGGCTGGGATGGGGTGGGCCCAGGCACCCGGCTGCTCCTCACCACCTCAGGGGCTTTCTCCATGGGGGATCTTTGTCCAAGCTCATCTCTTAAAGCTTCAGACTGACCACTCTTTCTGCAAAAAAGAAACCACTTGAGGTCTGTCACCTCTGCAGGCAACTGGAGGAGCACAACACGCTCAGTCTTCCCAGCTGCATGCATGAGACTATGGAAGCCCATTTCCCACAATAGCCAGACCACGTGCTTAGGAGGGCTGGCTCTCTGACGTGCCCACAGCCTTCGTAAGTATCTCCCTAAGAGTTGCCTTTAAAAATACCTGAAATCCCACTTTTCATTGTTTAATGACCCAGACACCAGATAAACCTCAGAAAACGATGACTGTCATTTGTCACATCAAAATAACAGAGCAAATATAAATGGAGCTTTTCAATCCTACCAGGCGAGAAGCTGACACACATTTCTGAGAGTGAGTTTAAGCAGCTCCACAGCCTGGTCTGTTAGCCACCTAATCCACTCTTCGTTTTTTAAAATCCCTAAACAAATACTTATTGTATTCTGTGCACCAATATATATCTGTGTGTGTATATATGATAAACTCTTGTTTATCATAGTATATTTGTGTCGGGTAAAGATAATGTACTTCTAAAGTCTTGTGATATATTTATCAGGAGGTAAGAAAAACTTCGAGAGAGTTATTCTGGTCCCATGGCTGAGTGCTATACATTTTACATTTTTCATACAAAAATCTTAGTCAGCCACAGAACAAGATGGATTGATTTAAATCAAATGTTTTAAATCACCAATTTTAACCACAATTTAAGCGGGCAAGTAGGAACCCTTGATTTAAACAGTAGATTTTTAATCTTGTTTTGTATTCACATTTTCAGATTGTTTGCCTAGGCAAGAAGTTCCCTGTCACTGATTCATTGAACCACAAAGCTACGCTGGTGCTCAACAGAACACGAGCTCTTACACTATATTAGTTGTTCCTTTTTGCCAACATGAAATGTAAGTTTAAATTCCTATTTTTTCCTACATTTAATTGAGCCGGATATCTTTCTTATTTAGAAAATAATATTCCTTTCTTCTAATCTTGCTACAGTGCATTGAGATGGAAATTAGATTCAAAATAGTATTCCAACACAGTCTTGTATCTACTAGATTGTGAAATTACTTAAAATTTAGTAATTTATTATATAAAGAATATTTTATTCTAGTGAATGAACTTGGTGATAGTTTCTCATAACTAGAGGTGTTTTTTCGAAAGTGTCTAAGGAAACATAAACATCCTTCCAAGGTTTCTAAGATGAGTCAGGTATTGAACTGCCACTGGAACGATCTGGAAAAGGAAAACAAGTTAGATTGCCCTTTTAGTTACTACTGGATTTTTAAGCCTCGATATAGCACGTCTGTTGAGAGACAACAGAAACATGTTCCTGCGCAGCAGAAACGTATTTTCTGCAATAAAAACAAGTAAGTACTAGCATTCACTCTAATTAAAAATGCTTCAATGACAGACACTTAAACAGATGACATGGCAAAATTTTTATAAAGAATGACTAGACTCAGAAATTTAGCATGTCTTCCTTTGATTCATACAGTAATTACAAAAGGAGCAGCCTTCATTTCATTGAAATTTGAAGATAATTCACTGATACAAACAGTTTTTTAAATTTATTTAAATTCTTACAAAAGACTGCAGCAGTTTCGGAGCTATGTAACTACTATCGTACTTCAAGTGTTAAATTTAAATTGGGCTATTCTGAAAAAGAAGCCCACTCCAATGTAAACAGCTTAAACTGCATTTTTAAAGGTATAAATAAGTTTCCTTTACGCTGATTTGGATCCAACTTGTCTTGAAGTCTGGACATCTAAAGCCTAAAATATAATAAAGGTTACTTATTTAAAGAATCCTGGCATTGAGTGGTGGTGTTTTAATTCATCTTACTGCGCTAAAACACAGAAAAATGTATCTTGCATGAAACTTCACAAATCCTACCACTGAGTTTCCTTATTTACTGCTAAATTCTGTAGACCTCAAATGAACTGTCTGTAAAAATAAGGACAAAAGATGAGCACAGAAAATGGAAAGACTTCAGCCGTATCTCTTGGACATGTGAAGCAACAATGCTGCATGTTAAGCATAACATTTGTCGTAAGTATGAGTTCATATGTTTTATGACTGTGAAATAAGATCCTTAAATTACATATTTCAGAAAATACAGAGGCTTTTATTCCATGACTGCTGTTAAGTTATTACTTTTGCATCAGTTGAGCTATTTAACTATATGTTTATTTTTAGGAATGTGTTACACATTCTCCATTACACACAGCAGATAAACATGTGCTTATGTCCTCTTCAATTATGTAGGCCTGTTCCCTAAAGCATTTTTCAGTGTAAATTTATTGTGTTAAATGTATGTTTTTCTTGTGTTGACTGCTATGCTTTTCCTACTGTTTCTGCAGTACAGAACAGTTAGCTGGTGTTAGCTGCCACTAGCTATCCAACTCTAATCTTAGAGATTACTGGCCAAACGCAAAACGAATCCATAGTGACAACATATTTATTACAGCCCTCATCTTACATGTACTTTTACTTGCATTTTGTACAATGATGCTTCACAACTGGACTCTTCAAAAATTGGATCATGTAGTTGTTAAGATCTAAGAGCATTGTTCATACTTTTTCATGCTTCACGCTATGTATATTACAAAGCCCATGCAACACACATATTAAAAATACAGCACAGTATACTTTTCCGGAATTGATAAAATTTGTCTGCGTTTATCTTGCATTTCTCAGACACCTGCCACAGCAGATATTCAGAATGTGCTTTCTAATCTCCATTTTATACTGTTAATGCTGATTTACTTGGATTTAAACAGTAAGAGAGTTTAGGCTAGGCACTACGACTAAACTTGAGCAAGTACAAGGTTGTTCGCAGCCTCCTATGCTTATTCTCTTTTGTTTCATTGAGAATATGTTGTGGTTTGACTCAGCGGAACCGAATGTGTTCTCGGCTCTGTTCAACACTGCCAGGACGTTATCAGTTTGTTCCTATTCTGAGGCTAAAACATAGATTCATACTAGACACTATGAGAAACGTAACTTCTGTTAGAAACTAAGACAGCATAGCAGGGATGCTCAATGAAGTAGTATGTTAATGCAGCATTTTCTTCCACAGAGGATGCAGTGCAATGTAGAGTAGGAAAGCCCTACAGAGGGATCTGGATAGGTTGGATCAATGGGTTGAGTCTAACTGCATGAGCTTCAAGAAGACCAAGTGCTGGGTCCTGCACTTTGGTCACAACGACTCCATGCAGTGCTACTGGCTTGGGACAGAGTGGCTGGAAAGCTGCATGGAGGAAAAACATCTGGAGATGCTAGTTGACAGCTGGCTGAACATGAGCCAGCAGTGTGCCCAGGGAGCCAAGAAGGCCAATGACATCCTGGCCTGCATCAGAAATAGTACCAGAAAGGCGATCAGCCCTCTGTACTCGGCACTGGTGAGGCCACACCTTGAGTACTGTGTGCAGTTTTGGGCTTCTCACTACAAGAAAGACATCAAAGCCCTGGAGTGTGTCCAAAGAAGGGCAACGAAGCTGGTGAAGATTCTGGGATACAGGTCTTCCGAGGAGCGGCTGAGGGAACTTGGATTGTTTAGTCTGAAGACGAGGCTCAGGGGAGACCTTACTGCTCTCTACAACTGCCTGAAAGGGTTGTAGACAACAACCCTCTACAACTCCCTGAAAGGCAGTTGTAGACAATAGGGAATGGCCTTAAGTTGTGCCAGCGGAGGTTCAGGTTGGATATTTGGAAAAATTTCTTCTCAGAAAGAGAGGTAATGCATTGGAACAGGCTGCCCAGGGAAGTGGTGGAGTCAGAGTCGTTATCTCTGGAGGTTTCCAAGAAAAGCATAGATGTGGCACTGAGGGACATGGTTTAGTGGGCAAGATGGTAATAAATTGGACTAGATGATTTTAGAGGTCTCCTTCCCAACCTTGATGATTCTATGATTCTGTGATCTACAAGAGTGCTATAATCCATTCCAAAAAAAATATGCTTTCTCCTTGTGTGAACAGTTAGGCAGCTGCAGCAGGCAAGGATGAGTGCCCATGGTCAGAGGTGGCAGTGACCAACAGAAAACGACAGGAGTCAACAGTCATCCCGGCTGTGAGCTGGAAAGTTGGGGCTGTAAAGGTGGTATGTTCAAGAAGGATGGGTTGGGGCTGTAGAGAAGTAGGGATATCCATTTGAGAACAAATGCCAAGTAATATGCAAGAGAGACAAGAAAAGAAATGGAGAAGGAGAATCATCTGTGGGAAGGAGGTCTGTTCTGGGTACATCACAAGTCACAAAAGATGCTCTGCTTAAAACAATGCGGATGTTCCTAACCCAAGTATTTTCTGTCCCAGGGGCTCCAAAGTTTAAAATTCAGTTCCTATTCCACAATTTGTACTTTATCTCCTGGTCTCTTCCCATCTGAGCCCCCAGTACAACTCATATGTTCTCATTCTTTCCAATCTACTAAGCCACTGCCACCTTCTCTTTCACTGTTGAATGCAGTAACTCTATTCTTTTTCTATGGATCAATTACAGAAAACAATGTTAAATTTCTTAACTTTCATGAGGCATCTACTCACTAAAACGTATTTAAGAAACATTAATATCAATCATCATTGAATCCTACATGGCAATTTTTCTTCTTCATTTTCAAAATTCACCAGGTATGCTAAGCTTCTCTCTCAGTAACTACCATGTTGGAGTGATTTAATAGTATTTTAGGGATTCATACAAAGTAGAAGGAAATAAAAAGAATGCATCAATTTCCCCTTTTTGTTTTTCTGTGTTACGTCAATGCTTTAGAATATAGTGTAGTACAGATTTCATTTAACATTTCTGGATTTGCTCTGTCTTTGAAATTTCAAAAGATATCTGTGAGCTTGGTGGCATGTTTCTAAATCATATATAATCTTAAAAAACTTTAAGAAACACGTAAACCGAAAATGCTAATGAAAGCTAATGTTAAAGACATTTCTAAAAGAAAAAAATACTTTAGGTATCTCATTACTGCACGTAACTTAGATAAATTCAACTATCTTCACTGATACACTTGGAAACAACTACACAATTGTGTCTGTCTGGCAAATGTTATGAATCTCAAAAGCAAAACTTTCACGAAGTTTTGCCTATTTTTTATGTACATTGCTTGAACTTCCAACAAATTCATAATTTAAAGCTTCTGTTCTCCATGTCTGCGTGTATCTCAGAGATGTACCGATACAAATCTACATAGTCACATACAAAATCTCTTAGTTACAGCATTGGACAAGCTGCATTCAAATTTTGTTGCTCTTCAGTGAAATAACCCCTCAGTCATACTAGGATTCCTACTCCTTTCTAAATTCCTTATAAAAAACTGATAGGGAACAACTCATATGAGGCAGTGTTTGTTTCATAGAAACCCTGACACATTTTTCACGGTCAATGTATTTTGCCTTCTGTGAACTTTTCTGAGGAGGGTGTGGGGCTTGGGGAACATTACTATCACAAAGCATGATTAACGTGATAATGGATTATTAGAAGTGTTCCTTCTAGCACTGGATGGTTCCTTACAGATTCTGTTATGATTTACACGAAAAAGAAGACAGGTGGTCTTTGGACATCTCTCTCCTGAGGAAACCAATAATGAAGCCTTCAAGAGCAACACCAGAGGAACACAGTACATTCTGCAGGCAAAAGAAGAGGGTCTAAAAACACAAAACAACCTGTGACAATTTTTAGGCAAGAACAACTGTTTCTGAAGCTTATGGGAGGTCTCAGGAAAAAAAATAAATTAATGGATGTACAGATTTGGAGTGCACCCAACGACGGGCTTACACTGCACCTGCAAGAATAATTTGTGAAAGAAAAGCTCTTTTTCTTACTGGAGAGTTTTGCTATTGTGTTTTGTATTTTAGCACACAGTTAAAAGGATTAATAAAACAAAACACTAAGTTTATTATTTATAGGATACCTGGCGATATGACAGACAGGGAACAGCAATCTTTCCTTCCTCTTTTCATTTTGATAAAAGAATTTCAAAGGAAGACTACTCTGAAATGACAAATGACTTTACAGTGTTAGAACTTTCAAATGTGAAAATTGTTAGTAGAGCTTCAAGTACAGCTAGATTCTTACACAGCTGGGAGAGGAAGCAACTGTCGAACCTTAAGAATTTAAGTATATGCATACTCATACTCCCTAAAATAACCCACAAGAAATTACATGGACTCTCTGGAACCCTTTTGCATATATCTTGACTAACAAATCAGGTTAATTTATTATTTTTTATAAATTTAGTACATTCATTTACACATACTTATCTATATGCACTGAATGCCATATGTGCATATTGTAAGACAATATTGTATTGTTGGATATTGTAATTTCTTCCTAAAGACTTAACAATTTGAACAATTATGATCAGGTGCATAATACAGAGAACTGCACACCAAAATACAACGAAGAAGAAACTGGTGACATGATCTTCTCACAGGAAAGGGAACACATCTTCATTGCACCCATTTCTGTGACTGTAGCATAAGCGAACACAAATCACAGAATCATAGAATGGCTTGGGTTGGAAGGGACCTTAAAGACCATCCAGTTCCAACCCCCTGCCATGGGCAGGGCTGTCACCCAGTAATCAGGCTGCCCAGGGCCCCATCCAACCTGGCCCTGAATGCCTCCAGGACATTCAAATGAGCTGTTTTAACTAGGCTAGTAGCTACTGCTGGCTGTCACAGATACAGTTCAGGGAAAACTACAGAAGTCAAACAATCTGGGGAAATATTCAGGTAGCTGAGATCTCACTGTGTCCTACAGTGATACAGGTACAACCTTAACATCACACAAACAAGACTGTCTAAAGTTACCTCATGCAAGTTTATTCTTCTCTTTGAGTAAGACTACCTGTTCTAGGGAACCCAAGAAAGAATAGTGGCTTTTAATCACAGTCTAAAGCTTAACTCTTAAAGTAAGTTTTTACACATCTTCTGAATGGAATTGGTATTACCCTTATTAGATGGGACTATGTGCTATAGCTCTGTCCCTGACATCTGCATTTCCAATTATTTGGCATGCAACTACATTCTACTCAGATTAAAACATCCAGCTTATCATAACACTTATTACATATATTAAACTCCAACAGCCCCAAAGATACCATACTTTGCTAAGTAAAAGACACTAAAAGATTGGTATTCACAGGCATCAAGTTGAATAGCTGAAAATACCCAGAAGCAGAAGTTTGTGCAGCCCAGAGAGACAGATGAGAGAGGGTAAAGGTGAAGGGAGCACAAAGTGAAAGGTAGGATAAAGAAACCAAGCCAACAATGACAGATAAAAGACCAACAGACAGAATGGAGGAAAGAAGACCCTGTGGAAGAAGAGCCAAAGCCAGTAGAAGGATTCACTTGGAATAAGAAGGGATAAGTAGTTGACAGATTTAAAAGAAATCCTCAAATTAATAAAACAAATAGTAATTTAGAGGTCAGAAACAGAAGCATCTATAGGCTCTTATTCAAAGCAGCCTACTCTGGGCAATATTTCATGAGTACTACAGGCCATATTCACTTGTTTTGCTACTTTGTCTTTAAAATACAACATCAAGCTTGATTATTCTAAATAATAACAATATACATAAACACTTCATACTACCTAAGATAATAATAAATGTTCACTTTAGGCTTAAGCTGCCCCATGGTTGCAGAGGCTCCATACAAAGTAACACAAAGTGACTACAAAATAATTTTGAGCCTAATATGCATGCTCATGGATGTAAAATCCACAGATACAGATTCTCCTACAAAGAGAGCTGCCCAATCTAATTCCTGCAAATCACACTTAGCTTAAAGATTTGAGCAGTTGTGTTTGAGAGCATGTACAGGGCATTTGTTTCCTCAACTGACTGGCATGCCACAGAATATTTAAAAACTGTTTCTTTACAGATTTTCTTGATGTGCGCTACACAGAATCGGTGTCCCAGTATACCTCCTAAAACTGGTGACATACTTAGCACAGACTTTCTAGATATTCACACACACACAAGCTCTGCTTCTTTCTGTTCTAAGATGCCTAAATCATGCTGATTGCACTCATGATGTAGATAGAAACAATTATTTCTGGAAATAAATAAATGAAACAAGACAGAAATACCTGGTGTACCCAACAGCCGGCAGTTGTGACTGCTGCCATAAATACCATCAATTTAAAATAATTATTTTTCCTTTGCTGCACTTAACTAAATTAAATTCAGACTGAAATCCATTTCATATTTCAGCTAAAATCCTACACATTTGCATATGCACACGTATTTGGTTAGGGGATTTCTTTGTTTCCTGTTGCTCTACCTCCCTCATCTTCTTTCAGTGCATTTACTGTATTGCATCTCTTATTCATGGACTTCTGCTATATTGGTGTTCTGTTATGTTGCCTCTAATGTCAAAAATCTCCGCTGGTCAAGCTACATCATGGTACTTCTCTCTTGTTACCATGAGCTTTCCCACTACGGAGTTTCACACAAAGTTCAGTTGCACTCCAGCTTCCTTGAATACACTTTTTGGCCACCTTATCTTCAGTCTGTCCTCAAAGATTACATTTTAATCCAATTATTTTCAACAGCCTGGATCTTTTGGCACTTCAAATGTTCCTCTCCAGTGTTTCTGTTTTGGCTAAGGTTATTTATATCTTTCTTTCACCTACCTGAAAGGGAGAAGTGCTTATCACAGGCAAAGAGAGCCTCCTCAAATGTAACT
>WBMW01006170.1:285738-288886 GCA_013396635.1 Penelope pileata
AGTTGGAGAGTAGTTCTGTTTATGGAACCAACGTACATGAACATAAATGTTTTGTTAATGCCTAATTTAAGATTTCACATAATAAACAAAAAAGAAAAACCCTGATCTGTGCCTCCTCCTTTTTAAATAATCAAACAATTGAACATGCAAGAAAGCAAAACTTCTATTTCTGTCTTTCCATCATCAGGGTAATTTGAATGTTAGCATCATGTTTTTGCTTTCGTAGATATTTTTTATACTACGTATTGACGAAAAGTTAATGGTAAGTGATCAGTTGAAAAAGATAAACTGCTTTAGAAAAATAATTTTAAGCACAGTCAACTGAAACTGCTTCTTACCGATAAATTCCCGTAAAACATTTAAAAAGATTATGTTGGTAGAACTGGCTTAATGAATACTCAAAATGCAAGCTCAAATCTACCCTGTAAAGCAATCATGGTTTTTTAGCAACTATTTTGACCTTAGTGACACAAACAATTAATTCTACAAACTTAATATCAAAATAAAATTCTACATCTAATGCAGAATAATCTGTCAATGCATTTAATCATGGAGATGCTTCTTCCATGTATTACACATTCTAGTATGTAACGCTGATTTTAACAGACAAGAAAAAAAAATGAAAGTGAATAACTGAGTATATGAATGTGTAGATACATATGTCTGTAGACATATATAAAAATCTGAGAGAGGATGTCAGAAGCCAAAACAAGCAGAAGAAACAAGTCTGAGCAGATAACAGTATCATATAATAATAACAAAAATCTACATTCACTTTCGCAATATTTATAAATTGATAAATATCGACAGTAAGATAAAAAGTTGCTTACGCTCTAGTCATACATCTTCAAAGCCGACCTGATGACTTGTGACAGCACCCGATCCATTTATCACCAGGTATATATTACAATATATTATAGAATACTGTCATTCTCTCTTGATGCATGGATGAGGAATAACTACCTGATTTAAGTCAAACTTCTCATCTCCACATAAAGATCACAACAAGAAGCCAGGAATGGGACTGTCCAAACTTCACATCATTCCACATCAGGACCTAATGAAGTTTATTACTTTAGCTTATTTACTTCATAAGTCTACCAATTTGTGACCATATGCTTGAACAAGCTACCTGAACAAGACCATACAAAAATCAGAATGTTTGGGTTATCCCAGTGGCTCTTTGTACACAGTCCAAAATCTGATGTGTAGCTTTGCCCAGTACATGTTTGTGCCACACTGAAAACTCACTCAGTAACTGTACCCAGCCCCTGTGGCTGTTCTCAGGTGTCAGCACAGCTCTAAGCAGCTGCCCAGCTGGAGGAGTTGTATTAAAAACACCAAGCATTTACTTACTTCTTTTAGAGAAGCTACGAAGAATTTCATTTGTTTATTTGACGGCCCATATAAAAATGACTCAGAGAACCCAAAAGAGGAACGTTACACTATGACATCAGCACACTGTATCTTGCATATGTCTAAACAATAAAAAATCTTTCGAATAATAACTGTAGGTACATTGGGGTTTGCTCTGTTTTTCTACTTGTCAAAGTTTCTCTGGCAAGTGAGTGGCATATAGAACATAACATTTTGGAGAGTTAGTACAGTGACAGCACTAAGAGCAGACAGCATTTTTCTCTTAAATCATGTTTCAAAAGGCATTGGGCCTAAAGCAAGGAAAAAAAAAAGAGGAAGAAAAGCAAAAGGAGCATAAAGCTATGCCCATTATCTAAAGGACATCCTACTGCATGTTTACTAGTGTTTATGTTTCACATCAACATATTTTATAGGAGGATTTATACGCCTAACTCAAGTTGTATTTAAATCCTGTGGCGCAGACCCTACCATAAAATGCCTCTCGAGTCCTATTAACTGTACCCATGGTTTTACTTTGCCTGTCTGCTTATTTAAGATCTAATCACAGTTTTGAAGAAAAGATTGTCACTTCTAAGCCTGTCCCCTCAGAACCTGTCTGTTATTAGTACTCAACTGGATATTTTCATCTTCAGTTGTTATTCTCTGTGGTCTCTGCAAATGCTATCTGCTGGAATCTGCGCCTGCATGGACAAATTGACTACAAATGCCTGGGACTGCTGCTTCGAGTAGCGTGGAAGTGGCACACCGCTCTGTCGGTATCCTCGTGTTTTACAGGGCTTCACTAAAATACCGTTTGCGATACAGTTTTGACAATTAAATACACTCACAACGAAGACTTTAAAATACTGTGGTAATCTGAACACCTGAATAAAAGTGGCAGCATGCTTTTCAAAGAAAACACTTAAATTATATATGCAATGTTATATATTTTATATAATTTAACACCAAAACAGTGCACATACATGCACTGTGCATACACGGAGCAGGTAGGGTATACACCACTACCAGGCACGGCGTAAGGCTGCGAGGGGCTCAGGGAGGCCATGAGGGGCATCCCCTCAGCCCGTGAGGCTGCGAGCGCTCTGCTGGCGCAGCACAACTTCACTTGGAGCAACGCACAGCTTCAAGCCTTAACAACTTCTCATCTTTAAATCTCAGACTGTTTAATTCTTCCACGTTTTCTGTCACACTTTAAAATATTTAACTATAAAAGCAGCTGGTGTACAATGTTTAACTCAGCGCTAAGGATTCAATTTAAGAGCTATTATGACCTGTTATTTCAGAGGCCCATACACACGCAATTTATCTATCACGTCTCAACGTGTTTCTATAAAACAGGATTTTTGCAATATTTTGTCGCACGGGAGACAACTTTCCCTCTGTCAAGCCAATGGGTGGCTGCTGGGGATCAGCCGGGGGCGATGCGCGGGGCGGTGTGAGGCGGCGCTGCGGGCCGGCAGGTGCGGGGCGCGGCGGGGGGGGGGGGGGGGGGGGGGCACNNGGGGGGGGGGGGGCAGCGCCGTCACCCCCAAGAGCCCCCAGGGGCCCCGAGGGGCAGCGCCCGGCCCGGCCCGGCGGGGGGCGGCTCCTCACGGGCAAAGGAGAAGGGGCTGTGCCGGTGCGTGGTCTGAGAGGAAATCTAAGAGTCTCAACAATTAATTGATCGCATCTCATTTAGATGAGCAGACAACGGGTTAATCTTACACTTGTGGAAAGCACAGCGGTTCTGCGCTAACTCACTGAGAGAGCAAACAAACGAACTTAAAAAATG
>WBMW01006170.1:288928-296428 GCA_013396635.1 Penelope pileata
CCCGCACCCCCCGCCCCGCCGCCGCCCCGCAGCCGGGGCTCCCCGGAGAGCGCGGGTCGCGGAGGCACCGGGGGGGTCGGAGGCAGCCGGCGCGGCCGACAAACTTACCTGCTGTTGTTGCAGATGCAGCAGTTCCACTGTGCTTACTTCAGTGCTCGTGTCACCACTTGATCTTCCATCTCTGCTGCCAGCATCTAATTGGCTGCTTAGAGTGCTCATTCCATTTTGATTCATTGAACTGTTGCTTATTGTCTCTGTCGCAGATTCCTGCATCATGACTTAATACCTAAAAGTGATTAAGAAGTATCAATTAACACCGCGTTACACCTTCGCACTTCCATTATCGAGATGTCCCTCTCTGCCAATTACAGACAGCATCTTTCGGAGCGGGGAAAAGCCTGGCGGAGCCATTTACCACCAAACGCGATCCCAACTCTGCGTCGCGCAGACACTAATCACTGGAATTATGGTTTCTATAAGCAATCCTTGTGTGGTTCCATTTAACGGCCAAAATAAGGCGCCGTGCGTGCGGCACGGTCAATAGCATTTATGAACGACTACATTTTAAGGTCTACCTATAAAACCAGTTTAAACGAAGGCACGATTTCACACGCCGCTCTATATTTCCTATTATCTGGCTTTGACAACCATGGATGACTCCACAGCCTTATTTAAAATATTCACTATCTTGATTCTGTCGGAATTTTACAGCGTATCTTATGCGAGGCTGTTGTTTAATGATGCACAGCTAATCATACAAAATTAAAATTTTGTAAGGGTGTTACAAATCATATGGTATCGACCAATGATAAATAGTATAATGGGCTTCTCCTTTTTTGTGACTAAATAAAATTTTGCCTCGGAGGCATTTTAAGAAAAAGCTCCTGCTGCAAACACGTCAGATATTGCCTATTTTTTTAATCAAACGGCTGATATTCATTTATTTTTCTGACATTTAAAACATTTAATACTGTCCTTCCTGGGAAGTAATTAAGCTTATGCATGAGCAGCAATCAAACTGTTCACTTGAAGATGACTTAAAACTCAATTTTAACATAGGCAAATAAATGAAAGATATAAAATTAATTTTCCAGGCATGTATTAGATATGAAAGCTGGAAATAAAATCTATCAAGAATATCACTAATGATTGTGCTAAAAACAGCATAAATTATGCATATTACCTTCTCTACAGTAATAAATGTTTTATCATTTCCACTGCATAAATATACTGTACTTTCAGGATAGCAATGAGATGTCCTGCCAAGATCAGTTGAAATCTTTGCAGTAAATAAAGAGCCAGCACGCCCCTACAAACCCGGAGCTCGAGGTGCATTTTGTATCGCTAATACGGAAAGGTCAGGTCCTGCTCTCAGAGCCACCCAAGTCCCATCCCGCTCCGGCAGCGGCAGCGCGCACCTCGCTGCCTTTGTCACCGCCCGAGCGCCCACAACAACCTCGCTGGTGCGACGCTGAGAGGCACCTCTGATGCGCGCGCCACAGAGGTGTAAGCAAACTCAGCACAAGCAGCAACGCTCGCTGCTCAGCCTCGCCACTGAACTTGGTGATTTGCTAATTTGCCAAGTGTGAGCAGTATCACTCCTAGCCAGAAACACGGGCAAAGAATCACTGCAACTTAAATGATGCGTCCGGGATATAAATCAGAACGCTGGACACATAAATCACCGCGAACCTCTGAGATAAACTGCAAGTACATGTGGTGTGAGGAAAGTTGGAATAGCAAAATATTAGTTATTTGGAGACGTCCTGGTCAAAAACAAACAGGATGCAAAGCCCCCAAACATGAGCACGGTGAGGGTAAAGGAGGGCAGCTGCTACCCCACAGCAAACAGCAGCAGAACCAGATGTGTTTGTGAGCAAACAGCCCTCCCGAAGCACTCCCACGAACATCACTAAGGAAAATAATAGAAATGGAATATGTGATACACATAGTGATGAATTTTACAAGACAAAAACAAAGCTAATACTCTTTTCTGAGATTAGGCAGCTAATAAGTATTCAAATTAGGCATAAATTTTACATGTACAATGTTTAAAATATTCAGAGAAAAGGGTCTGATTGCCCTTAGTAGTGATATGAAAATTCTAATGCGAGTATTCCACAACTGTGGGAGCAGGCATCCCTTTCAGATTTTTACAATATTTACTTTGAATAAAAAGACATGTATATCATAGTGGGAATCTATTTAAAACACTTCATCAACTGTATCGTTACAAGGATTTGGAAATTCGGGAAATTCAAACATTAATCCTCTTTTAGTCAAACAAAGATTTAACCAACAGACAGGTTCATCTTTTAAAATTTCTGTCGTTAGACAATAACAGTGCTAATTTAGCCCAGCAACATCAGAAGGGCAAAAGGGTGCACATGTGGGTGCACCACAACACTGGAAAACACTCTGAAATTTGACAAAAAAAAGTCAAACCCTGGGTTTTTACACCCCTCTGCCTCTTTTGTTACAATTAGCAGAGAAGGGTTAAACATCTTCCAGTTCGTGTTAACCAAAGGGTTTTATGTCTTGTGGATTTTGTATCCTTGCAAAGCCCTAGAGTGCAGTTCGGGCTCTGCATTTTAAGTTGAAGTGTCTGTGAGCCAGCAGAACCAGCTTTAACACAACACAACCAGTAACAGTGCTCTGCAACAGAGAACAACAAATGCGACCCAGTCTCTGTGCACAGAGAGAATCAAACTAGAGAGCATCAGTACTGGGGGTAGTTTATTTGGCAGCGAAGGGAAGGAAATACAGAAGTGTTTGTATGAAGAAGAAAGAGTCTCCAGAAATTTGTGTTAAAAATAAGATGTTTTTCTGTTTGTAAAAGGGTATTTTTAAAAGCAATATAGAAACTTTGGCTTGAGGAATGCTCTGTGCTGGTCACCCACAGCCCCCTTCTCACTGCTGTCAACTAGAAAAGGGCTGCTGACAAAAGCAAGAGTGTAGGACCCTTCTCTTTTCCCTTCTTTTCTCTCTCACACACACATGTATATTTATATATACATACATCTGCGTGTGTGTACACATATACAATCAGCTCTAAACCCTCACAAAGCAAGGCACTGAAAACACCTAAACAAGGACCATCTCTCCGATCCGTGTATCAGTCACTTCAGCTGCTGGTGGCAGAACGATCTGAACCTGCAGCAGCTTATAAGCCAGACGATGTACCATTTTCTTGCTTTTACAGCAATAGTACAGGTTGTTCACACAATAGCCATAAATAAATACAAAGGGAACAGGAATACAGGGACTGCCAAATATTAAGACAGAAAGTTTAGTATTTCAAACAGGACAAGAGAAAACCACACAGGTCTCTGCATACATTTCAGGACATCCACTCTTCCTAACCCTTCCCTTCCCCCCCTGACACACTCGCTGCCACCCACGAGCGTGCCCATGCAGCAGGCACCATGCTCCAGGCACACGCTGCTGCTGTGCCCCCCAAGGCCCTGCTGCCCAGGGGGAGCACAGCTCTGCTACCAGGTACTTTAAACAACACTACGGGGAAATGCGTATTGCTCTCTGCAAGAGAGAATGCGCTGCAGATTATTTCAGTGTGTGGTTGCGCTGCAGGTCGCATGTTGCATTCTGCCAGGGTGCACCCACGCCAGGATACGAATGCTCTGGCCCCACCAAGTTGGGAGCTGCAGTTTGGCTCTTCTCCCCAGCAAGTTCCCTGCGCGTGCGCGCGCACGTGTGCACGCGTGTGTGCCCTAAGCCGGCGCGCCACCGTGCAGATACTTATTCTCTACACCACTTCCCTTCTGAAACATTAAACTGACACTGGAACTGACTGCACAAGATTGCATTTTCTCTTCCTAAACAACTTGAATTGAAAGGTTACTTAGTGTAACAATATTTACTTGCAGAATTGTGTTGTTACCAAGGGTATAATGGATGGTGGCTATGCAGGTTTACGCAAGAATGAGTGAAGCATGAGGCATTAGCCATGTGTTTGACATGTTTCAAATTGCTATAATCCAGCATTAAACACACCCAGCAATTCATGCCATTTCTTGCAGCCATAATCTTGAATAAAGCGTGCACAACCACTTATTATATAAATTAGTATATGACTCCCTGTTACAGTCACAACAGTGCTTTTGTGTTTATTTTGCATCAAGATGTGGTCTTTTATTTGTACAAATAGCAGGATACAAAGCCGTGGCTCAATTAGAGCCCCTCACTTTATGACAGGGTGTGTTGAGAGCCAGCCCTGTTTGTTTGGTCCCTCCCCATGAGCCACAAGGCCCTGGCACAGGCCCTCCCTCACACCCGGGTATCGCAGGCAGGGCTTCTGCAGGCCCCAAGCCCTCCCGGTGTCACTTCTGGGCTTGGCCAGGCAGGCAAGGCCAGCAGGAGCATCAGGCACAGGCCCGGCCTCCTTCCTGGTGGCCCCAGGAGCTCCCACTGCAGGATCAAGCTTGCATCGCTTTACACCTACTGATGGCACTTAGTGACACGCTGACGGTGACACAGGGCTGGTTCCCCACTCCCCATCCCCATGAGGGACTCTGTCCTGCAGCAAAGGAGTGGGAATTTCAGTTAAGTGTCTTGCTTATGACTTGCCCATACTTCAGACAGAGAAGCTAGCAGCAGGCACTGCCAGCACAGGTGAGGAGGTTCCTTAACCAAAGCAGCACCCACGCACTCATGGCCTGATGTGAAGGTGACCATTTTTGTTTATACACAGACAGCACACATGTAGAGCACGCAGCATTAAATGCCATAGTCTGCAGATGGTCTTGTATTTACATCGTGACACTTGCTAAAATCCTGCCTTTAAAACTTGACTATGATGTAAAAGTGGAGGTGAGGAGCTAGACTTAAATAATGGTAACTTTTGTGCTCTGCTGGGATTAATTCATCATTGACACAAGGCACAATGCATCCCAGCCTTGCACTGGTATGTTAAAAGTCTTTAATACTTAAGATTGCCTAATAAATCAAAATGCCAAATATGAAGGACATTGCTGAATGTGCGAGAGCAAAAAATTAGACAAGCTCAGAGAATATTCATAAATGTGTTTTTTTAACTTTATCTAAAACATTTAGCTCTCAGAGCTTGAGTTAAGCAGAGCTATAAATTACTCCACTACACATTTTTAAATATGTAAGTAAATGAATATGATTGAAGCATTAATTAGGTCAACTGCTATTGAAATTCTGTCAAATCAAGTACCTATATAAACAGGTTTAATATACTGCTATCTACTCAAACAAGTTTTCTCTGTAAAAATGTGTGGTACGCTCAAACCTTGTGTTGAAAGGTATTTCAGGAAAACTGAACTTCCAGTTGCCATTACAGTGCCTACCTTAGCACCAACAGAAAGAACACACATCACGTCTGCCTTAGTAAGCTGACAGCATCTTTGACCAAAAAAATTGAATTTTCACAGTAGAAAGTAATTTCTTCAAAGCCAACTAATGATCTGAGTATTGCAAATGGCCCAATGATCGAAGATGGCAGTGGTCAATGAAGTAACAGTTCCAAAATGGCTAAAAAGGGCACTAATGGGATATATACATATGGATCACAAACCAAAGTAATGGTATTCTAAAGAATTCAGGCTATATCCCTAAACTTTTCAGTGGGCACTCACACAGCGGGTCACCGAAGGCCATTTGGAACATGCAGTCACTATGAAATCCACAACAGGGGTTTTTGCAAATTGCCACAGCAGAGATCTCTTCGTGGCAGAGCAGATCCAGCAGCAACCCAGCCACACGGCCACTGCGCCAGGTAGGGCACAGGGACCCCTCCTGTCACTTGCTGCACGACAGCCACGCTCGGCAGGCAAGAGAACGTTTCAGGAAATTAGACAAATTTATCTGCTGAAGTTCACTTTCACTGAAAACACAAACACCACCTAAAATGTTTAGCTCCTTACTACAAGCCACAAACTTGCCCAGTGTCTGTGTATCACAGTACGGTTATACATCATGTGTAAATGAGCATCCTTTTATCTGACTGTCACAAACAGTCGGATAGAGGTACTGAAGGTAGAGCATCACATTCACATTCAGTCTTGGACAAAAAGCTACGGTGAACGATAAAGGCTGCATCTTTTCCTTTCATGCCATCTCAGCTCCTCAGGACTAATGAAATACCAGGTCAGTGCTGGGCACAGTAATTCATCTGCCTTCTAAAATTCAGAAATATGTTGTCTCACTTATCCAAGTACTAAACAACAGCTCACTTCTCCAAACAGCAGTTACTTCCCAACTGCTATTTATTTTCACTTGGCGGAAACAAAATCCCTACGAAGACCAGCGTTATCCATATGATTACTGTACACAGTATTGTAAAACATGCACCTTACACATAAGATAGTGGCAAAAGCCTGCTAGAGCGCAGTACCAACAGCCCACACAGAACTGAGCAGCCAATTTCAGGATAAGGTTCTCACTTGAGCAACAACAGCTTGGCAAACCCCCTTGGAAAGTAAACTCCTCTCACCCCTTCTCCCTGTAGCTATTTCCCTCCTTCCCAGTCTTTAAAAAAAAAAAAAAAAAAAAGCAGCTCTCCAAGCTCTTGAGAGTAGGGAGACTTTATTACAGTCAATGGAGAATTTAATAGTGAGAAAGCATTAGGGCAGTAGGAAATAATTAGAACTGTGAGAGCTAGAAGATCTGCCTAGCAGGCAAATTCCCTTAAAAAAAAAAAAAAAAAGAAAAAAAGATTAAAAAAAAGGTCTTCTGATAGGGTCTATAGGGTTTACAAACCGCAAATCCAGGACCAACTTTTTACACCTTTTTTTTGCGACAGCCTTCACTGCTATTTCCCCTGCTCGAATCTGTGACTGTTGGGACAGTGCTGTCAGCCCAGCAGCCTTTGCCCACTTCACTTCTGTCCCAGGCTCCCGCTCAAAGCCTCTCCTCACTACCCCTTGAGGTTTTTTTCCCTGTCCATAAACTCCTTTTTCCACAGCACATCTTTCTAGAGATTTAAGCACTTTCTACTTTCAGGGTACCTTTTTTTCAGAGCAAAATATGCCTTTAATTCTCCTCTTCCCCAGACCCACCCTTGCCTTCCCATTGGAAGGCCCATAGGAGAGGTGGTACACCAAAAGAAATTTCTTTTACGGGATCCAACTTACTGAAAGCCCGGATGAGCCTCATGGAGGACTAAAGCGGAAAATCTGTATTTTTAAGGTGAGCCCACAAAAGCTCACACGCAGCTCTCAAAGCCCCAACCAGTATGACTGCATCCGTAGCTTTCATTGACTACAAATGGCCCAATCCCAACTGAACATTTGTAGTAAGGTCTGAAAAGCCACAAAACTAATATTTGGCATTTCTAAGTTTCGCCTTCTCTGATTTTCTACCCTTTGATCCCCTACATTACAGCCTCACGTTGATAATCTTGTATTTACGAATACTGCATCCAGCCAAATATTACTGCGAAAGCTCCGGCACCAGGTACGTGTAACAAGGCATCCATCAAAGAAGAGCAGCGCCAAACTGCATCCCCTCCTCTGCACT
>WBMW01006170.1:302193-432373 GCA_013396635.1 Penelope pileata
AAAAAAGCGGGAGGCAGCCGCTCCCCGGCGCTCAGTGGGCGCTGGGCTGGGGCTGGGGCTCGGGCGCCCGCCGCCAGAACGCCCGCGGTAGCGCAGGAATGAACAAAGCGAGCGAAAGCTGCCATCACATGACGTCTCCTATGTCCAACTCCGATTTAGGCAGCACTGAGGTTAGGGAAAAAAAAAAAAAAAAAAGAGTTAAAATTCTTGTTCGGTGCGTTTTCTTTATGAGCTCTCTCGCTTTTGGAAAGAAAGAAAAAAAGATTTTCTGAGCTACTTTCTTCATATTTTTATTTTTCCCCCAACTGTCCGCAGTTTTACAGTGCGTTCACGTTTCAAAGAAACTGTGAATAATGTATACAATGATACAAGTGACTTTAGGTACTCCAGAGGAAATAAATGATAGTTTCCATTATCACATCAGTCAAATAACATTTTCGCACAAATCTGTTTACATTCAGCGCAATGATAACATAACATAATACCTCTCCAGCAACACTGCCTTCCCAACCTGCGAGGCGGCATCACAACAATTAACAGAACGCTTAAAAGCCCACTCTCATCCTACCCAGAAAAGTTTGTTAAAAAAACTTGATGTCTCTGACATTCAAAAATAATGTTATAAATATGCAAATTAATTTTTTTAAGTAAAATATTTGCATCTCCTTTCCTCCTCCAGGCTTTTGAACTTCTGAGGTCAACAAGGACAAACAATACCACTAGTGTCTCTTTGCAAAAAGCTGGGTTTGCTGTCTGCAAGCAATGGTATCATTTCCATAGCAACCCCCTAACTATTAATTTTCAATTAAAGCAGACACAAAGCGGACAGCCTGAGGCTGGCAGACAGTGTCAAGAGCCCATCTCTGTAGGCAACAGTTTCACACAGCTATCAAGCGATAGGTGCCTCTTCCACAAAGCTCCATCAGAGGTACGCCAAGTTTGGCTGGGTAAAATGACATTAACCTTGAGTTCAGTCCTCAGGCTTTCATATTGGGCACTTACAAAGACAACAAAATACTGACCAAAACCTGACTCAGAAATCAACTAACAAACAACAATTTCAACGATGTATGCACTACAGCAAAAAATGAAATCGCAGAAGCACAATAATTGGAGGATGTGCTTCTCGAGGGCTAGGATACCACTGCGTTTGTCAAAGGCTTTTAATCCTCAAAATTCTCATCATCATCGTCATCAGCCCCTAAAACGTGCTCCACACTCTTCAGTAAAACAGTCCATACACCTACTGTTACACAGATTAGAATTAAATCTAAGGCAGAAATTCCCCACAGATGTCACAACAGTAAGCACTATTCTGTAATTAAACAAATAATGTATTTTTAGGTGTCGGGGTGTTACGTAATTTCTCTCTGCCTTTCACCTGCCATCTTCTCACCGTAGTACAACCAGTGATGCCATCCGGGTTAAGCTTCCTGCTCCAAACTTCTCGGCTTCACCGCCCGCTTTCAGAGCAGCTCCATCCTAACGACCTAGAGGTGCACCTGGAGCTTTTGGCATTTATCCTCTCCTCACAAAATTCTTTCTGGCCCAACAGAAAACTCAGAAGACATTTCCCAGTCTCCTCTCCCAGTGTCAAGGCTGTCGTCAGACTTTTTTTAATTATTTTTTTAAAATCCCTTTCTCTTCCTAATTGGGGCAGGTGGGCCCCTGCTTACAAATACAGACCTCTAAAATAGCCAGTCCTGTGCAGTCACATAGGTACTAGACCTAAGGCTGCTACTGAATGGGATTTTTCACTCCAGGGTGCAGAGAAAAACCCGCTGGCAGTGACAGGTATTATGTCACAGCCTGTTTTCTACCAAACAAAAGATGACAGGCAATGCAAACTGTTTTTCAGATGACAAGTTCCCGTCAAATGCGTTGCTCTAATTCTGCACCCTTCCTGCCCTTTTGCCTCCAGAAACAATTATGCAAAAGAACATATAACAGGTCAGGATCCCCCCAAACTCGATATGATCACAGTTGTAATCCTCTGGACAACTGTCAGCTCTTGCAACAGTTGGATGCTATCTCTAGTACCACACGATCTATAAGCAAACCTTGCACTGATAAGCTAAAGAACTGATTTAATAACAGTCCTGGGCACCAAAAGGAACTACGAGAAAGACACATCATCATTTAGTACGATAAATTCCAAGATGTGAGGGCGATATTTAGGGAATCCCCGTATTGATTTAAATATTGGTTACTGGAAATCATAGGCTTAACCCTGCAAAACCTTTACATATGTGAGAGGACAGACTACTTAAGTAAGAGCTGGCAGGAGACACAATCATGGGTTTACAGAATAACTACCAGGTGTAAATTATATGTTTTTGCATGATACAGTATATGTGATCACAGAATACAAATTACCATATTTAATCCTAACAAAAATCCGAAGTATAATTTTGTCACTTATTTCCTGGTATACTAATGTTCTTCCCTACATTTACACTACCAGGGCTAAATAGCTAGATATCAGCATCATACTGTTCCCATTCAAACTGTATTTTAATAAGTGAACATAACAAGGATAATAAAACTATAGAAGAGGTAATGAACAACTTTAAAGCAGGCCCTCCAAATTTCTAGTCCTTAAAGTTAAGTTTGCTTAGCAAGCTTTCCTTCCCCAACATACTCAATTAACAGCAATTAACATTGGCAGCAATTACACGCACGCACAGAGAAGAGGAAGGATTGACTGCTTGGCCTCTGTTAGCTACATATCAATTTGTCAGTTTTCCAACAACACTGTCTTTGGTTTGCTGTGTGCAGACACAGCCTGACCACCACACAACCATGGGTGCTAGCCAGAGGTGGGTTTTCACTTTCTGAGGATGTTTTGACTGGCAGCCCAAAAGTTCCCGAGCAAACGAAGCTCACTCTGCAGCGCAGATGGATTTCCTGCTGCTGCCATCCCACCAGGGCATTCCAGGAACACAATGGGGAAGTGTGCAGGGACTTGGCCCCATGCCTGTGTCTGTGAGGACAGCACCACGAAGTGACCCCTGGGCCGCAGCGGTGGGTGACGCCTAGCGCACGAACACACTGCTGGGGCCTGTGACACCTCAGCCTCCACGTTCACAATTTATACAGCTTGGCCTGCAACTCCTTTGCACTTGAGGTGACCACAAGATAGAAAATACAGTAATTATTTTTCATTCATTTTCCAGTTCGAAGTGCCCTAAATATTGAGAGGATTGGGCCACAGATCAGCAGCAAGGGGTCTTACAGTGTGATGACAGTGGTGTGAGTTGTGTGTCCTTCGACATGGCACAGGGACATGCGAGGACAAGCAAGGGCACTAGACTCATCTTGAAGGATTGTCGTGGGTCAGTCTGGCTGGAGTGGATCCAAGGGTGAAAAATCCTGTCTGCCGCTGCTTCCTGGAGAGAATCAACTGTAGGAGAAAGCCTGTCTGCGAACTGGTACAAAGAAAGTGAGTGTGGTGAGGGACCCCAGGCATCAGTAGGGGACAGGGGATAAGCCAAGCAGCCAGTGTGCAGCACACATGTTCACACACACAGGTTGTGCTCCAAGTGTTTCACTTTATGAATGACCAAAAAACGGCTGTGATTTCTTGTGATCCTTATGTAGGTTCCACTCAGAACCCAAACACCTTAACTGTTAATTCTATGTCAACACTTACTTGTTTTTCTCTGTAAGAAGATTAACAAACTATGTTACAAACATCTTTGTGAAAACTTACTGTGAGTTTAACACTTATTCTGTATCAATTCATTATTATTGAAAAAAGGACAGTAAAAATGGTTAATTGCCTGACCATTCTATAATTACTTGCTGTAGATACAGCAGGTACAAAGCTTGTTACCCATGTACGAGGGCTGCTCTGAAAGCAATGTTTCCTATTTTACTATGTTGGCCCACGACATCAGAGGTGTCGTGGTATGGCAACATCAGAGGATGTTGGTGGTATGGCAGTACAGGTTGAACCTGCCCACCAATATTCTGTTACATTTTGTTGCCGTGAGACAGATGGCAGCAGAGGGGCAGTCTGACATGATGGCGTCTGACATGGAAGTGTGGATGAAGCAAAGGTGTGTCACTGAATTCCTCCATGTGGAAAACATTGCACCCACTGACATTCATTGACACTTGCTGAATGTTTCTGGAGACCAAAGAGTGGGTGTGAGCACAGTCGGGTGGTGGTGGTGCATTTCAGCAGTGGCGACAGCAACAGTGGGGCACCTCTACTAGTGCAGATGTTCACGAGCATGGCATGCAGGCTCTTGTTCATGGCTGGCAAAAATGCAGAGCTAATGGTGGTGACTATGTGAAGAAGTAGTGTTTTGTAGCTGTGAATTTTCTCTATCAAACAGTGTCATTGTACTCTTTGTATCTGTTGTAGCTTTCAAGGAAATAAATAGGAAGCATTACTTTTGGAGCGACCTACATATATTCAAGGTAGTTCACATTTTGTTGCACATAGGAAAATGCCATGACAGCACAACACACAGGCAGTCATGAACCAACTGGTTAGTAACAGCTTTTACTTATACTATGTGACCATGAATGCAAGATTAAAAACAGTGAAGTGGGCAAATATATTCCTTGAAGCCTCTGTTTGCAATAAGATACCCAAAAAAAGTCTCAATCCAGGGTATTCTTGAAACTTGGAGAGCTTTTGACAATAAAACAAACTAAAATAGTTTTGGGGGCAGGGCTCTACATCTCTATTTTTGCTCCCCCCAAATACTGGAGGTTAGCGTGTGTTCACCACCAAGAACTTATGATGACTGTGGAACTAGAGGGGATACCACAGGAAAGAAAAGTGAGTTTCAGTTTGCTATTTAAAATCCACTTCGTTAGTTGATTTGTTGCTCTTGCTCACAGGTATTTATCACCAACATTTAATTCATCAAAAACCAAGTTAGTATAGCAACACCTTTTCCAAGTAGAAAACTTTCAATAAGCACTTGAGACTCAAGGTTTATTTCAGCAAATTAAAGAAGACATGAATAATACGATACCATCTAGAAAGGTACCACTCAAATGCTAGAGAATGGCAACCAGTCTACACTCTTCAGAGCTGGAGAGAAAGCTCAAAAATCCTCTGTCACATACACAAGATGTGAAAGAAGCCTGAAGGATAGGTGAAACCCTGCCCCTGAAAGCACAATTTATATTATCATCGTGAAGTCAGTTTTTCAAATATGAACTCATATACTGTCTGCCTTATTGAGTCTGGTAATACTTAGCATTTCACCAGAAAGACTAAAAAATGAACAGATCTCTTTTGCCTCTATTAGATTGTTGCAACTAGTGATCAGCTATGAAAGCTAATCTTAACTTCAGGCTGTTGAACCAGTGTGCCAGACCTCACTGACAGTAAGAAGCAATTATTGGGAAAATCTATTTTCACCAAAAAAAACCTGACAATATCACTAAAACCATTCCTCCGTCCTCATTTATTAAAGGACTCTCAAAACAGAATGAAATAACAAATATTTCTTGCCATCACAGCAGCCAAGTTGGGCAGAAGAGATGGTGCAGGCTCGCAGACTCTTGCTGTGTACACACTGCTGTCTCCTGCAAAGCCAAAATGTCTGACAGGACAGAAAAATAATAGAGTTCTTTCTCCTTTCGGCAGCAACAGAAGAACGGGAAGGTCAGTGTGCTTCATAAATGCTAGGCAGGAGCCTATTGAAGATGGAGCATCCCCAGTGCAGCACAGGGACATTGACTTCCTCAACCTCAGCCCTTGCCTTGCCTGCCAAGGGCAGTCCTAAGGGGTGCAGGGCTGTCCTTCTCAACATTACCAATGTTTTAATGTTGGTCAGATTTGCACGTTGTTTTTTCGTGTCTCCCAACTGCTGAGTAGCAGTATTACTAGTTCCTTCCAGCAGTAGTTACGTACCTCCCTTCTCTCACGATGTTCATGATGAAACGTGTCACAGTCAGCTGATCAAATCAAATGTTTTTAGAGGATCTCATTCAACCAGAAGTTTTGTCACCTGCTCCCACCCAAAATACAGCGCTCTCTGTCCTTCCTTCACCAAGACCTGCAGCAGCCTGCTCTGCTTGTCTATTTCTGGCCTCATTTGCCCCAGCTGCACGTTCCTGATCAAAGCTCCAGCTCATAGATTTTGGTTTGGTCTTTCTGCATTTTTCTGCTCAGTGACCTAGCAAAGCAATTTTCCATCCTGAGTGAGGACTGAAAAGGAAGACTTGGAGACCTGGACATTACAGCTCCAGAGATATCAAACAGTGCCACCTACCAAGTCCCAGAACTCCTCACTGTTCCCAGTCACTTTCCTGATTCACTTAATGGCACAGTTATATCCAAAATAGCTAGGTTCCAAATGTAAAAACCTCATAAATCGAAGGACAAATTTCTGATGTATTTAAATAACAAGTCACTCTATTGCCTGTGTAAGAAAATTGCTGTTTTAGCGAGGCCCACATAAACAATGGTTTGAGCTCCCTCTGCAGGCTCCGTGTCTGTAATTAATGAAGAAATCTTTTTCCCACGGCCATGCAGTCATAAACGAATAATGATGATGTGCAGAAACAAAAATGTTTTGACAGGATTTGGCATGAGAGTAGTCAAAATTATCATTGATGTTGTTCTTTAAATGAGACATTTGGGGCAAATTCTGGCCTAGTATAAACAGGTGCACTCCACTCCAGCAAAAGGAGTGCCAGATACTCTGCTTAGAAATGGGTTTAGTTTATTTTGTGTTAGTTGGATGGCAACTTAAATAAATAATGATAACTAACCGCAAGAGCTAGTACCTGGGGAAAGCATTAGGATAAAAGAGTACTACCAAGACAGAACAGCAGAAAGAGATATTTAAAAGATTAACTTTAACTATTAAAGCAGATTATGCTACTGCACCAGGCTTACGCTGACTTAGTGGTACAGAGTATATGGAGAGTAGGAAGCATTAACTCACAAACAGAGACTTCTATCCCAAGTATCACCAGATCTGCACACTCGGAAGCTAATTCAGCTCCACGTTTCATTGGAGCCACTATCTAATGGGATTTCATATTGGATTAGGCAGAAGTGTGGGTTTCTTTGACATTTCAAGTCCAGTCATTAAAAAGAAACCTTCTTTTTCAAGCTGATAACTTTTTTTTTTTTCCCCTAACATTAGGGGAAAAAAAACCCACAGTATTTACAGAGAAAAACCAGTTTTGGAAAAAGCTATGCAGATTACATAGTGATAAGGATTTAAAAGAGATAAAATGTATTCCATAAACAAAGCTACACAATAATGTTGAATTGAAATGTACAACTGTGTTTACTCCTTCTCCAACCTTAACTTTCATTGTATTTCAATTCTGCTCTAATTCTGGCTGCGGTCTCAGGTGTGAAGCCCACAAGAACAGTATGTAACAATACAGCAAATAACTCCTTTAGTAGCTACAGACATCAAAAATACCAAACATATAAAAATAGTAGAAAACACAGCACTATCTGAAGATTCAGCCTGTATCTTCCACAGTGAACAAAAGCAAAAAAAGTAAGATTTTGACTAGATGAACTTAGCTATTTCTTGCAGAAGACACTGTTTCACGTTTCTCATTAATCACTTGTAATTGATATTCAGCCAACTGTTTACGTGCCATATTAGCCTCCCTTCTTATTCCTGTTCTTACATCTTTGAGGCCTATGCATGTTAATGCTTTCAGATAATTGTCCTATTTCTGTACTGCAGCCTCTTAGAGGTTTGACTGTATCCCACGTGAAGATATCTACAATTTCTGGCATGCAGAAGAGCTCTCCCCTCACTACAGCAGCCACACTCTGCTCATCAGCCTCTACACAGCTAGGACCATATTTCTCCAACACGTTTCTTTTCCTTTTATTGGCATGAGCTGTATGAAAACCAACTGACAGCCAGGTACCTGATGCTTTCCAGGAAACACTATTTAGAACAACACCATTTAAAATCTTTGTTACAGGCTGGGCAACAGAACGGAGCATGCTCAGCACATTCATGGATGGTACCAAATTGGGGGTTGGAGAGAAAGTGAAAGCAATACAGGCTGCCATTCAGAGGGAACTCAGTAGGCCAAAGGAGGGAGGTGATGAAGAACCTCAACCAGAAGCTCATCAAAGTCAAATGTGAAGTACTGCAACCAGACAGGAACAGCCCCATACTAGAGGTGAGGTATGAACAGAATACACATCAGCTTTTCAGAACAGGATATTCATCCCATGTATTAGCCAAGACAAACTCTGTGCAGGAGTGCTATGCTAAAGCTTTGTCAGTTAGTTTTATGCCTTTATGGGTCTGCAATGTAAGACGCAGATCAAATCATTCATAGCGAACGTGGGTATCATTGCATTAGCTTCAGTAACGCTGTTCCGGTAACTCCTTCTCATTCTTGCACTGCATCTATTGCAATGCATTGAAGCATCTGTTCCAAACAGCTTTAGATACGGTTTTAAAAAATCTGCCACATCTAAAATATAGTCAAACTACACATATACGTTAAGTCCTTGAATCGTTTTTAAAGAAATCCTTCTGCCTGAAAGCCATCATGTTTGTTTTGGTTAACTAAGGCTCAGACTTAAATGAAATATATTTCCTGTAGTAAATCATAGTTACAAATTGCATAGCTTTACATTACAGTTACAAATTCATGAACCATTAGCTACCGACCTGGTGATCTGATACCCTGCTTATAATAGCACCCACATTTTGTACAGCATTTTTCATCAGCAAGTCAGTATCATTATCCCCATTTTTTAACAGATGAAAAAACGGAGGCATAAAATAAGGAACTGATTGGACCAAGGTCATGTAACAAGCCAGCAGCAGAGACAGGAATAAAAACAAGGTGGCCTAAGACCTACTGCAGTGTGCCTCACTGTCATTTCCTCACCCCAATGTCTCTTGTCTAGGTTCCTGCAATTCAATTTACCCTCTCTTCTGTATATTAACTTATTTTGAGGCAAAAATATTCGTATTCTCTGGTTCTGTGACTGCTACATCCATTGTGGTCTTTACGGGTACTCAAGATAGCACTGTTGATGGCTAAAATATAAAATAAAAGATATGGCATATGAGATTAGATATACACTTTCTAAGATTAATTTAATGGTGACAGAATCATGATTTCCTTATCCCTATACAGACAGTTATTGTGTGCTGAAAGCTTTTCTTATTCTTTTAGTACTGTTAGTGGTGACAACTCTAACCAATTAGTATCATCTTTGGACTTCACTAAAATGCCGTAAAGTAGTACTCTGGGTAATTAATTAAATAAGAGCAGACATGCAAAAAGGATCTAGTGTTCACCAGTACCCGGTACCTTACCATATTGTTATTTATGGTCCTCCTAACCATACTGATTTATTTGGGGGTTTGTCTTCACAAAGTACTTAGCCAAAAGTTATAACCAAATTGTTGGTTCACTTTTTTTCCCCCTCATTTTGCTCAACAGATCTGTAATTCTATCAAGAAAATAATTAAATTTATTTGACAGAAAAGATGACAAATTTTTCTAACACAGAAGCTGCTTAGAATCCAGAGCATCCCACTTGGAAGTCTAGAGGCATGACTACCCTCTGCAGTTAAATATAACACAAACCATCAGCATTCAAGCTAGCTGCGGAATGGAACTCAGAAACTCAGCAGGGCTTTTCAGCATTAATACCAAAATGAGCGTCTCTGCACAGACATACAGCTGTGCTATGGAGAAGTACTTGTGTGGATCAGTACTAGCTCAGGTAGAATGAGCATGTACTACATCACTTTCCATTGTACAACACAAACACACTGAAAGCATCTTTGAAAGACAGTCTCAGTTCCCACAGACAAGTTGCAAAACAGCAATTAAGTGCTTGAAATACCAGGTGGCACTGAAGCCTCTAAGTCTATGAAAGTAATCCAAAGCTTTGCCTCCCTGGATGAAAAGACGTCACTTAAGTGCCGGAAGTTCTGCTACTGTATATACTGAGAGGCACCACTGTGATAGCCCCACATGCTGAAGGCAGTTAGCGATTCACAGATTTGCACATAGGGCCCTTCAGAGCTGCAAAGCTTGCAGGGATTATGCCTAGCGGCCATGGAGAACAGTGCCCTGAGCACAAAGCACAGCAGCATGGGTACACTTCCTCAAAAGTGCAATGAGGCGAGGAGTGAAAACTGGTGAAAAAGCTGCAAGCTCTACAAAAAATGCTCCACAGTCCTGCGAAGTGCCAGGTATGACATGGTAAACAAAATGTTACTGAATATCTAAGTAGCTACGTAGCTCCTTGTGGCTCATGCAAATGCTGCTCCCCTGTTACAATCCCATTCAGCGAGGTATTCAAAGCGTGTTCACAACTTCTACTTTCCAAGTATTCCCACCAGCTTCACTATGAATAGTCAGTCCCCTGAAGTTTTTCACAATGCTGAACTGAGGACATTTGAATGCCCTTCTCTTTGCTTATAAAGGAGATCGTGAGAAACACTCTGCCCATCCCACCATTTAAGAATTTTCACTACAAACACATCCCATTTGTCTCTAGTTCTCAATTCTTAGTTCTTAATTCTCCACCTAAGGAAAAAAAAAAAAAAGGCACATCTCCTGGAGAGATCAGAAAAGATGTACTGAAAGGTGCCTCACTAGTGGTACATCCCTACCGGACTGAAAAGGAACACCAAATACAATTTCACTGCTCATTGCTCATATCTCTTACCAACTGATATAGACAGTGCCAATTCTGGGCGAAAATAATAAATAGAATATGGAACATGAGGCACAATAAAAGACTGCACAAACTCAAACCTTCTGACAGTGAGGCTAAAAGGAACACAACCAAATACTGGCATGTGATGAGGAAAAATCACAGCTGAACATGGAGAAACAACGAGAAAACAGCAGCTAAAAGGAAATCTTTTCCTTGATAACAACACTGCAGCCCCCCTCAGCCAAAAATTGAATGAACTCAAAAATGAGAAACTAAGAGGAAGAAAACTAAGTTCTAAGGAAGATGTCCAGATTTTGTCCTGCAGCGGTATTTTATCTGAAAATGGCATTAGTTTGTTTACAGGGATTCTTTCTTTTTGAGCTTTGATTAAGTTTGGTAACAGCTGAAAGTTCAAGCTGATGTTCCTCCTCTGAATGTTCATCAGGCTTAGCTCAACCGAATTTCTCAATTTCTATGGGTCTAGTAAGGTTCCACTCATGATCTGAAAGTAACTATTTGCTGCAACTCCCAAGGATTCAGTGGCTGCATCTTTACTAGTACATCCAATATGGCCCAGAAACATCTCTGAGCCCTAGAATATGATCGCCAACATTTTAAACTATTAAAATTGTTCTTGAAATGCTTTCTGCTCGTGTCAACTAGCATTCTCCTGGACAATCTACAGACACAGCTCAGAAGTGAGAATGTTTCAGGAACCATTCCAAATAAGCAGGTGGATCTTGCCACAAATTGCTTTGGAAGCTCAGAGAATTCACAGCATAAACATCAGCTGTTCTGTGTAGTAGGAATGATCCTGCAGACGTCTTATTTAACAGTCTAGACACAGCTTAACAATCCAGTTGCAGTGGGAGCCCCATGAAACCACAGTGAATCCCAGTGATGTTTTTGTTTCTTCACACACAAAAAAATCACTAGAAATACACAGCTGTGAGCAGTCTAAGAACCACTTGCACAAACTTCCTTCCTTGAGATTCTCCAACGTCCTTCAGCTATCCTTGGGTTCTAAACTTTCTGAGTGCTCTCCACCTCCTCAAGAAAGGTGCTCTTCAGTATCTTTCTTTTCTGCAAGTGATTTTCTGCTGATCCAAGTCATTCCCTTCTGATAATGTAGTGAAAACTATTTTTCTTAAGCCAGTGTACCTCAACAATTATCCTGCTCTTGCCATAGAACTCTACACCACTCGATGGCCTTCCTGTTGGTAGAACATGGCCTTAGCCTCATGTTGGAAGACCAAAGCAAGTGTCACATCCACAACACCCCACCCAAATCTGTGTACAACTGGAAGCAACTGGAAGAGATGATTATTTAGTAAAATAGCATTGAGTTGAGGCTAAGAAATCATAAATTGAATCGGGGCTCTCTCTTCTTCTTTTCTAATTTTGGATATCTTGGTTTCTCATACAGGAATAACTGGTCAAAACTCTAGCTTGAACATCCCTGAGCATACTGCATGCTGAAGAGAAGTTTTAAAGCTTTTTGAATCGAACTCACTTTCTCTAAAAATTTATGATGGAAAACAAATGACTTTGGCAGTTTCTTAGACCTTCCATTTTGAGTTTTAAGGCATGAGGGAAAAGACTATCTCTTGTGAGATAAGCATTCATGGGAATGGATTTTTCATCTATTTTTAACAGTAGTTTATCTAATTGTTCTGCATTATGCTACAGCACAGAATGTTAAACTGCATTTTTTTCATGGCTGCGTTACAGTTTCAGGTATTTTATTACATAATCTACAGTGACATTTTATTTACTGTATTCATACTGCAAGAGCAATGCAAAAATGACTACAACAATGCAAATCCAGTTTTCATATCATGCCTGCTTCTGATACCGGGATAATAATGTTAATACAGTGCTTACTAGTGCTTCCTCAGTCAATATGTTTTGATGTACTGAATTCTTTGTGTCATGGGGCTCAATTACTTAGATTTGGCAGTCAGATGAAATTATAAGACATAAAAAACAAGCTAATCAAACATAAATATGATCTCAAATTTTTATTGACTGTTATCCACTGTCAGAGCTGGAATCTGACTGAGGGGAGAAAGGTAGAGAAATGGTTGGAAAAGAATAAAAAAGACACGTCTTTCCTACTTTAAGTTAAAAAATAAAAGTTTAGGGAAGGAATGCTGTTAAAACTCTATTTTCTTTGCATGAGTGGCCTCATTTTTAAAAGATTTATTGCCTTTGAGTGGTAACATAGATATTTACATGTAAAATTGCATTTGAGATACGATACTTAATCATGTGGAACACAGCAGTATCTTTGTTAATGAGGTATGAGATGTATAAAACACATGCGAGTGAACCTGGACTGGTACTATGTACAGCAACACTGCAGTGGTCATTTTGTTGTAAAAAATGGTTCCTAAACGGCACTAATATTTGATGAAACACTCCATTCTAAAAATTATGCACTCAGATTTCACTGATTATTATATACTTACAAAAGTCCCGTATTTCTCTAGCACTCCAAAAAGTTGCGCGTCACTATCACTTTTAAATAAATTGCCATGCTAAACAGCAAAAAACAAACGGTTTCATTTAAGAGGAGAAGGGGCAGTCTTTCTGCAACTAGTCCTTTTTTTACCTATTATCTCAAAAGATGCCTCAAGTGGACGTCTAGCAGAAGGCGGCAGAATCAGCTCCTTGTAGCATCTCCTCCTTTTCCCCTGAAGATAATCAAGGACAAGGTGGTGTGAGATAATTAGCTACAAGTATCATTAGCTGCCTGAATCATCTCCATGACTGATACGGAACTCCTGCAGGCAGCCCTGGCTTACAGTCAGTGACTCCCAGGGAAGACATTTCAAGACAAGAAAGAGGCCCTACATTGGGAAAGATATGCATGTGTATGAATGGCTACTCTTGTCCTGCTGATAGGAGAACTCCTCAGTATTTCCTGCTCCTTACTTCTGGGGTAAAGCAGCTTACCCTAGCAATTGGTTCGACCTCTGCCTTTTGTTTTTGGAAATATCATCAAATAGCACCGTTGTCTCAAAAAGCTTCCACTTACTACCACTGGAGAAAATGTGTACATTTTAAAATAAATAGGCAGGGAGCTCCTTACATCAGTGGAAGCAAACTATTTTCCTGTATTTGTGATTAATAACATTTATAGATAAAGCACTATTGGAGATGGAAAAATCTGAGTTTTGCCCACTTGGTTTACGTAAATGGGGTTATTTTACTATATTGATGTCAATGCCTGTTTTGTAACTGCGTAGCTAGATGCCAGCTCATAATTCCCTATCTCCAGAAAATGCTCTAATTCTCAAATAACTCAGAACTCCTGAAAACGACACGTAAGAATTTAAGAGTTTTCAAATTTAGACACAGAAGTTTAAAAATTAATCTTAGTAATCCACTGGCTCATCTTCTTCACCTCTAAAAGGAAAACCACTGAGTTGTTTATAAAGCAAAAATTCATTTTCTTGAATAAGAAGCTCTGCATGTGCTGCACATTCTTCTTTACTACCATTAAATTGGTTGCCATTTCTGCATTTTACAAGGTATGTCTTTGCAAATAACATAACTTTTTTTTTTTTCCCCGCAAAAAATCTCATTTCTAAGTATGGCAGCATTGACAATAAAACCAATTCCACAACTAAAAATAATCTATTTCACTACAGAAATTTCAGAATGCATAGAATTACAGTAGAATAGAATTTTACAGGTGTCCATGAAAAATAATGACAATTTAGTAATAACATCTTTTGTTTTGCACATCTAATTTCCATGCAGTTGACACACCTAAGAACGTGTTATTAATCCTGAGGCAAAGCCATGAATGTTGCCAATGCTTATCAGGGCATGAAAGCCTAGAGACCGCCGTTGTTACAATCGAGAATATGGCACACACACACAATTTCACTACATTTACTTTAATGCATTAAATACTACTACATCTTACCAGTAGGCAGCACTGTTACATCTTTTTAGATGTTAGCAATGTTAATGACATACAGTGCCATCTGCAACTTTCTACATAATATCTGACCTTTACTTCCATTCAACCCTCATTATTTTTTCTTCACGCAGTGTTTCTATCTCCCAGATTTTATTTCATAAAAGAAAATAAGGAGAAAATCAAAATCCTTGACTATTTTTTAAGCACATCAAAAATGGGAAATGGATATTGGAATTATATATTGGATTGAATTAATCAATTACTATAACTGTCACTATTTAAAACGTGGCAATATCTATACCAAATGATGAATTACCTTAGGCAAGCATCTCAGTAACAGAAATGATCCATTCTAGTATTGATTAGATCACTTAGATCTTTAAGATATTAAAATAACAAATTGATAGAATAAACAAATAATGGTTGTGATCCTGAAAACCCTGGTTTGAACTAACAGCACCAGAGCCTTCAAATATGATAGTTGTATCTTAAATTGCACTGTTCTTCTCAAGGACTTAAACTGTAAAATCCATAAGAAACGAGTGCCGTAAAAAGAATAATCCGCTGTTACGACTGTTTTAAAGATAGCCAAACTATAGGTTAGGTTATCTTTAGTGTGCTGTACAAACATGTACAATGCCCTAATAACCAGTAATTTTCAGTTTTTACATTCCACAGAGTTTTTATCATCAACTAATTGGGCCTTGATCCTACATTCACTAAAAATTAAAATTCAATGTTGAGTTCAATAGGATTTTTCGATGTACAAGAAAGGACGACTTTTGTGCTGAATATACATGTACCCAGCTGCAAAGGTTACTGGTGGGGGTTAATAAGTATATTTGCAAAGCACAGATAATGAATGCTTACATTAGAATATGTACCTATTTTATATATATATATATGTTGTATATGTATGCACACGTGCCCACATAGGCACACACATATTTGTATAAGTTTAAAAATAAACAGCATTCTCTTTTTCAGTAAACAAGCTATACTAGATTACACATCTTAGCAGTGCAAAAGATTTTTATTTTTTTTTTACTTTCTGTCCTACTTTCAAACCAAAATTATAATTTCGTATTTCATAAAAAGGCACAGAAACGTAAAATGGGCCAACATCAAAATATAACAAGGAAGCAAAGATAAATTAGAGGAATTCTTTGGTTCTTTCACTAACTAATCAGAGATATACAGAAAAGGACCTTTTAAGTTTAATGATACCTGCTCATTAAATGATGCTAAACACTAAAATACCACGAACAGCGGGGAATTTCAGTTTACATTAGAGAAAAAAATAAAAGGGTAAAAATGACTGAAGTTGGTCAGTTCAAGCTGATAGGGCACTTCAAATGAATAACAGAAGAATAAAAGAGACACTCTAGGTTAAATTAGGTTCTCCTATGCCTTTTCTTGAAAGTGCTTAACTTCACAAATTTTATTTGAATTAACTAACCTGCCAAAATCAAAGACTTGAATAGGGGTAAAGTTAAACAAGCAACTATACTTCACAGTAAGTTTACCCATTAAACAGCAGATAAAACCTCTGCATAAGAAAAGATGGGGGAAGCAGTCTCAGAATGTGCATTTTTTCCTTCTCTAGTAAGGGAAAATGTCATTTCTTTCATACTCTTGAAGTAAAGCTGTACTTCAGAATAGAATTATTCAGATACGGAACTTAATTATTTGAGTAATTTATTTGTAAGACTCCTGTTTTTCTAAGTTCAGAATAGTTTTCTTTCCCTCCACTTGAAATACGTAATACTTGAGTATTGCAATTTTAGTGTGGCATTAAAGATATTAAACAATTCATTATACTGCGTTACTTGACTAATAACTTTTGCAAATGCACTTTAAAACATTTAAAGGAAAATGAGCCATTTGAAGCAATTGTCATAGTTGGAAAAAACGAAAAATGAAAAAAGGGTTGTAAATAACAAGGCCGCTTCAGATCTTTCTCAAAAATACATGGTATTCCCCACGTTAATTTTCTTTGAAGGTGATTACATTTATCATTAAAAAGAATAAAGGAGGAAAGATCCACTCTGTCGGGTTTTTTTAGTGCTAGCAGCTTTAGCATACTAATATAAAAACTTATTTTAAATATATTCAGTCTTATTCGATCTTTTCATAACACTTTCAGATTTTTCTTTCTATCCTTAAATTTTAACCAAAAAAATAAAACAAAACAAAAAAAAAAAAAACAACCACCTTTTCTAATCGTATGTGCTTCGTCTAATATACAAGTCTCAATTGCAAGAACTCCCGACCTGGAGTCTGTGCAGGCTGTATGACCACTTCAAAGACCCTGCTATAAGCATTTGTTTGTAATTTTTATTATACACAACAGTTCTGAATTTGTTTAATGATTTTTAGATAGCATTTTAGTATTTTGGGAGAGGGACAGAGCTGGAGAAAGAGGACAATAAAGAAGCAAAAATACATTTGTCAAATACATTTGCCTGACTTGGTCAACTCGAGTGTGTCCGTACCTTCCTTCCTCCCAGCCCCTCGTTCTCACAGCCAAATGTGTGGAGTGAGGCTAAAACACTGAATCAAGACACAGGAGCTACAATTTCAAGTGCTAACAGAAAAATAATTTTAGATTTGATTTTCAGAGATGACAACTGATCCTGGTCACCAAGTACATCTGAAAACCGGCCCTTTAAACCTATGGGAATTCCAGCCCATGAGATGTGGATAATGGCTGTCTCATGGAAGCATTCTGAGTTTATTCTCATGGCTTTGAAACACTCTGAATATTTTAAGCATGGCAGGAATACAGACAAAATCCCAAAGTGGTTCAGATATTTGTTCTCTTTGGTCACTATGCTCAGCAGTAGGCACAAAGCCAGATACAAGGAAATGAATCCATGCCTCCATCTAGATAACAGATGTCATCCTTCAAACTTTGTTCTCTAAGACAAAGTTGCTATATACCAGTACGTAAAGGGGCTGAGTGATGGGTGCTGTGCCAGCTTCAAAAGAAACACTAGGTTTAAAATGGCACAGGTATAACTAGCAAGATGCAGGAGAGTATCACCTATCTGGGAGCAAGCTTAACAGCTGAACAAAGGTACAGTAACAGGTGTAGAACAACAGCATATTAAAGCATCACATATATGAAGACAAGAAAGATCTTGCTCTAGAAAAGTTGCAATAACATGACCAAAAAAAAATATTAAGGATGAGATAAAGAATATAAATTCCATGAGGAAAAATTGTGATGTAGGACACATTTTTCCCCACTTCAAATGCTGCTTCTACCAAATCTTTAAGAAAATGAATAGGTTAGCTCCTGCGACAAAAGCCAGGCAAATCTCTTGGCTCTTCCAACCAATCTTACAGCATCCATCAAGTAACAATCTTATGTGTACGCTCAGAAGCTCATGAAGTTCTCCTACAGTTCACTGTGAACAACTAAGCTTACTGTAGCATAAAGAACAGTGAGTTACATCTCCCCATGTCTTAGCAAGACACTCAGAAGTAACAAGGAGATGGTAGCTCAAATACGACTTTGTTCAAACTGAAGTGAATACAACCAAGCATCTTCAATTTGCGTGAAACTCAGTAGTAAAGAACTTCCTTAGAGGTATTTCTCCCATCAGCATGCATCTGAAAAGAGCTGGTTGCCCTCTGTACCTGTCTTCTTAGTCTATTCCAGATAACAGTCCTAAATAGAGCATGAAAAATATGAAATTGCATTTCCAGTCTCATTAACTCAGTAGGTTGAAAATGGCATGCTATCTCAGAATGAATTTTAGGAGGTTACTACATTGGGTTTTCTTTCATTCAGTGAGAGGGAATGAATTGATCTCTTTGTGGTCATCAACATCATGAGGAAAACAACTTTTTAATTAAGATATATAAAATTACATGAAATAAGCAGCTAAAAAAGGTTGTCCTTCCTTGTTAGGAAAACTAGCAAAGGATTAGTTAAGATTAGTTAGGCTTCATTGACAACTGCAATTACAACATTGGATACACTGAGTTAGCAGCTTACTCATTTCACTGGTAAATACAGATGAGAACAACAGGACGATGTTATTTTCGCTCTCATTAGTATGTTTCCCACATGTGGCTGGCGGCACCAGCTGAGAGGCCCCACTGCTGTAGGCACTGTATGAACCGCAGCTATACCACAGAGACACCACCACCAAAGAGCAGATAATCTGATCAAAGACACGTCATGGAATAATTTGCAGAAATGTTATCCTTTTCCTCAAGTGCCCATTTTATTCTAATTGTTTTTGCACCATGTCATGCAACAAATATTTGTCTACTATTCTTAACTTATTCCGCTGCTGTTCTTAAATAACATTAACTCACGTCACTGATTTTCACCAGGAAAAATTCTCTCCACTGACATAAAAGGTGAGCTGGAAAAGCTGGGGATGTTCAGCTCAGAAAGACAGGAGCTTATGAACTAAAAATGCACTCCTGTTCACTTTATGAATGCACGGTCCATCAAGTGATATTAAGTCTACCTGGTCCCCTGTTTTTTCCACAAAAGGAACAATAACTTGAGCACCGAACATCACCTGCTTCACTGCCTGTCTCCTTGTGGCTGCTTTGAGAACTTTACTCTTAAACTTTCTGGCAGGGTAGAACAGAAATACACAGAGCAAAAACTGCTTAGGGCTGGAGAAGAGGGACAGATCTATCTTGAAGGAAGAAGTTCAAGGATACCCTGAATTGACTCACGGAAAGCAAGGCTGGGCAAGCCTAACATATGTATTCTGAAGGAATGTTATGCTCCAAAAATAAAAATGTTTTTGGTTTACAGTTATTATTAGAGTATCTGTGTGTGGCACTGCATTATATTCCACAAAAATTCATATAATACTTTAATTAGATCCTTTATCTGAATATTAAATGCCATTCAAGCTCTAATTAATGTCTTTAAATAGAATTTAGATGTAGGAAAAAATCACTAGACCACTGACAAAGTTCATGCTACTGCCAAGCTGCTCCTTCAAAAAATTATGTGCGAAATATTGTAACTACTGCTACACTTTGTCAAGAGGCTGAGAATTGCTTTTGTGATAAAACACTGAGTGACTTGAAATTAAGAATGGGGTAATTTCCTGCCACTCTGGCAAATAATTTGCAAAAACCACTTTGCTCACCATCCTACCCAAGAACGTCCAACAATTTTAACCAAGTCATGACAGAAATGGCTCTCCTTTAGGGCCCAGTGAATTTACACAGATCTAAACTGGACATGCTGAAATGGCTACAGTGTATGAATGAGAAATTCTGTCTCAAGTTAGTCTTCCATCTTTCTTTTACTTCATTACTCTGTTTTTCCTTCTGTATACTGGAGTTCTGTTTATACCTATCTGATTGTTTGTTGATCCAATTATTAATTTATTTTCTTTCTTTCTTCTATGCTGCCTGCATTTCCTTAAATTTCTTTCTCCTCTGTTATGTCTAATTTTCACACTCCACTGAAGAGGATACTTATTAAAATAATAAAATAAAGCATTATCTTAAAATAGACTGGTCAATATGATGGCCGTGTGAACAATACGAGGGCTCATGTTGCCTCTCACTCTCCCCACCATTATTTACCTGTTTCCTGTTTATTCAAAAACGATTTAAGCTGCTTACAATCCAGATTTTATGCAATAGCAGGAAGTGAACAAAATCTTACAAAATCGAATAAGAGAAGGAGGGATATGCCTTTCTGCTATTGTATATGGCGGTGGATTCAAACTGGCCATTGAGATTAAGAATGCACACAATCACTTCAATCCCTTTAGATGGAAGAAAAAGCTCAAAAACATATCTAGGAAAAAGTCTAGATGAAATGATAGAGGCCTCCTTTATGCTGCTTTTAAAGACTGTCATCAGAAAGTGGTGTTTGACCCGACTAAAGGTAAGCAGAGTCCAAGAATTGTCTTTAAAAGCGAGTATTTCTCAAGTTACCTAAAACATTCAAATGCAAATAAAAAATGTAAATTTGAGATTGCACCACTTTCTATTAGAACTAGAACAAAAAAAAAAAGACAGCGAGTAGTTCTTCAGCAGTTACTTTAATACAATCAAATTTGAAATCCAAGTTGCATTGTTCCGATCCATTTTGTTTAGACAAGCCTTAGTCTTGCCTCAAGTACAAGCATCCTTAACATGGCTTGGATGTTCAGCAATAACCAATCTAGATTAAAAATCTGCTTAAGTACTAGGGAAAAACTTTCTATGAATTTGGAATTCATATTTTCAGAGAGAAGTATGAAGGTAGGATTCACATAAAACATTTAAATTTAGGTTGTCGTACGTATGCTTGGTTTCTGATAATCTGTTACAACTGAGAGAAACATTTACTTTCCTCTATGACCTGTACAGTCAATGGAATCTAGCGAGAAACGAAAAGGTCAGTTCACAATGGCTCTTAGGTAGGTGCCTAGGAAGGTATCTGGTGCTATTTCAGATGGTTTAGGCAATGACATCCAATTTTTATTTATCAGTCCAGAAGAACAGGGGTTCTCCCACTGGTTCTCTGTTAGATCTGCTAACCCTCTATGAACATCTCACATATTCAAAGGCACATCTAGTGACAATAGGAGCCTGCATTTAGGCGGATAAATCCCACCCCAGATACCCACTTAAGAGGGAGCAAAATCACCATCCAAGTTTAGTTGACAATTGGTTTATGTGGAGCTCCACTAATTACAAACGGAAGCTTTGCCACCCACTCCAAGTGCAGACACACTTGTGATTTCACATTTATATTCAGATCCCTCAGTATGAGGTTAACCTTTTTCAAGGTATCTTCAGGTTTGCCAGCTGGACTGCATGACTGGAAGTAATTAGAACCTGTATGCATTTAACATAAAAAGAAACTTGTTGAAATATGTCTGAAGGGGCCACATATAAATACATCTAAGACTAGTTTAATATGAGAGCTGTGTGATCATGATTTGCCTATCAGTCAGCCACCAGTATCTTTTGGGCCATTTCCTCCGAATGTCATAGAGCTTCAACCATCTGAAGTTGCTCCAAGTTTAATGAAAAAGGAAGACGAAGATGTTATTAACCAGAACATGGTCTATGCCAAAACTGTAGTGCCACACAGACATCAGAGATTTTGCATGGATTCATCTTTCTAAAAATAAATAAATAAATAATATTTATGTGATCACATTAAAATCTAGCTGCCTGAATTGGAAAGCTAAGCAGATACTAAAGGCTTAGGAACACGATATTTCCATTTCCTAGCTCTAGTCAAAATTGAAAAATGTATAAATATCTGAAACACAACTAGTGATGAATTTGAGTTTTACTCCTGAAAGATTTATCTAAAAGTTGCAAAGAATGAAGATAATCAGATCTTCAGTGCTGTTTTATCTTTTAAACAATGTTTTACTTCGGTGGAGCCCAGCTGCAGGGATTTTCCTGTATAACAGGACTCTTTTTAGAGACACATTTTTCCCTAAAGCTTATCTATTGCAGATAGTGACAGGAGAAACCTGATGGCTAGATATGAAGATATGCTAAAATGCAATGGGGAAAAGTGTAATAGGCTTCAAAGAATAGCAAGGTCTAGAGAAAATATTACACAAATATACATAAATAGATATAAATATTACACAAATATACACAAATAAATATCAAACAAATGTCTGTTAAATAAACCCACCAAACAATTGTCTGCTTTTTCACCATAACTCAGCATGCCAAGAGGATATGTAATGCCACAGCATTATTCTACTTCTAGGAGACGCAACAGATGGCTACTGATAATAATTTGTTAATTCTGTGGGAGAAATTTTGTAGAATACCTTATTTTATTTATCATTGATAATCCCATGTCCTAGCACTGCTAGGTTGATCAAGAACAAACAGTATCTTAGGATAAAATGCTGACTCCCCCAGGATACTGGTGTTAACTGACCATCAGAAAGTAGCCATCAGCAAGAAGAAAATGGCCGCTGCTACCTTGAAAAGCAATATCCCTAATTATCACTGAGGATATCAAGTGTCCAATTGGTTTGTGATTACTGAAGGCCATGCTAGAAAGGCACAAGACTTAACAGTGGGACTAGTGATCATTTGTATTGTTTCTTATGGTTACAATTCTTTAAATGTCACAGAGTCTACTGGAATGATAAACTTATTTCTTCGACCTCAGACCAATAAAGAAATGTATATTTCTTTGCTACCACAAGCAGTGTTTGATAACTGTAAGGGGCTCACTAGTATTGATGAGCGCACTGCAGAAAAGACAAATGTCTCTCTCTGCCTGAGTTATGGAAGAACAACACCCTTACCTCTAAGGGAAACAAGATGTAACATCTTCTACTTACCTTTTTGATCATACTAGCATCAGTAAAGGACAGTATAAAAGGGGAAACAAGAGGGAAAGCATTTTATCTTTATCCAGATCAGGATTAGGTAGTTGGACTGATATTACAGATCTGAGAAGAGGAAGAGCAATGTTACACCACCATTGGTGCAGAGCTGCTGTTGGAACAGTAACTGTATTTCTGCTGAGCTTTGTCCCCTCAGAACAAATAGGAATGGGACTCATGGGCGGGGACCCTAAGACCTGATGATCTCTTGGCTGAGCCAATGAAGAAGGAAGCATGGGAGGACATTGAGTGCTCATCTGTGAGCTTCAAGAGAAAGGAAACAAAGGAGCAAACAGCATACCTACAACTATTTGAAAGGAGTTTGTAGCGAGGTGAGGTTTGGCCTCTTCTCCTGGGTAACTAGCAATAGGACTACAGGGAACAGCCTCAAGATGCACCAGGGGAGGTTCAAGTTGGGTATCAGAAAAAACTTCTCTGAAAGAGTGGTCAGGCACTAGAGGGACACTGACCTTTTACATGGGCAGATAGTGACAGGACAAGGGGGAACGGTTTTAAACTAGAAGAGGGAAGATTTAGGTGAGATGTTAGGAAGAAATTCTTTACTCAGAGAGTGGTGAGGCACTGGAACAGGTTGCCCAGAGAAGCTGTGGATGTCCCATCCCTGGAAGCATTCAAGGCCAGGTTGGGTGGGGCCCCGGGCAGTCTGATCTAGTGAGTGGCAACTCTGCCCATGGCAGGGGGTTGGAACTGGGTGATCTTTAAAGGTCCCTTTCAACCCAAGCCGTTCTATGATTCTATCATGAATCTATGACTGTAAATTCATATTGATCATTACACTCTAGTCTCATGTGAGGTTTCCTATCAGCAAGGGCTTGGGTTCTTCTTCTCCGGAGACTTTGTGACTTTGTCACAAATTTCTGATGGTCTTTATCTTGCAAAGATATTCTGTAAAAGAAGCAGTCACCTATTCAGGTATTTCTCATTATGATTCAGATTCATCAGGAGGGCATTGCTAAATCTGCTGTAATTTTATAGCTATTTGGAAAGCACACATTATACGCATCCTTTTTTTCTGCCAAAGCAGTTCATAAAACGCTTCATAAGCCAGTGAAGCAGAAGGTAAATTGGGAATACCAGAAATAAGAGGAATACCTGTAATGCCATTCCTGTCAACAGTGTTCATAGGGACAAGAGCTCTTTTTCCAGTCACAAGAAATAAGGCCAGTGCATATCTGGAGGATACACAAAGCCTCCAGAAAAAAACATCCTCGTCTTCAACACAGAGCAATACATTTTCCTTATTCATTGTGGATTAGCACAATACAAAATACAAAATATTACCATTTGTAATTGCATTGAATCCAGTGAGTCAATATTTGAGTAGAAGTAGCCACAAATAGCTTGTAAGCTATACAGAGATTGCAGAACACTTGAAGATTACTTACCTCATAAAATTCAAAAGTAGCTCAAGGCTCAAGGTGGTGATCAAACTGATTTTACAATTGATTTTGTTCTTTTGATTGGCAGACAGCAGTAGTGCTAGACATCTTGGATTGAAATGTATGATTTTGAATCTCAAGAGAATTAAGTAAAAAGGAGAGCACCATGGGAAAACCAGCAGAAAAGCAATAACGCTGGTCCGTGCTACAGCATTCTGGCATTTCAGAGAAAGATGCTGTCTACAATGGTATCTTTGAGAATGATATCGGGGAATAAGGAGTACATGGAGAAGAACTGTCAGCAGGCAGAAAGGGGGACATAATTAACGTCCATTTAATACAACTGCTTTCACCAACAAATGCCACCCAGCACTTATCGACAGATATGATTTTGCAGCAATTAATAGTCAACCTCTGTCATTTTGGAGGGCATTTCCAGAACCTGAACTATGCTGATGAGGTCTACAATCACAGAATCACAGAACTGTAGGGGTTGGAAGGGACCTCTAGAGATCATTGAGTCCAACCCTCCTGCCAAAGCAGGTTCCCTACAGCAGGTAGCACAGGTAGGCATCCAGACGGGTCTTGAATATCTCCACAGAAGGAGACTCCACAACCTCCCTGGGCAGCCCCTGTCAGTGTTCAAAATAACTCCAATGAATCTAAGGCTGGATCCAAATGCTGGTGACTGGCTAACTCTCTTAAAGCAATACAGTCCACCTTGTTCCAATATGAGGTGGTTTTGGAAATATTCTTACATGTCCTCTTCTTGCCTCTAATAGTAAAATATGTTCCTGCAGTTCTGTCTAGCAGCTACACTGGAAAAACCATAAAGAAATGCTAGATAATACATGTGCTCCTGCAGACTTTTAGTGGCCAACATTTCCGTGATGGCTGAATAAATGTTAAATAACTTGAGCTGAAAGTGCACAATGGGTGCACACCTATCAAAAGGGGCACATGTAAATGTAAGAAAACATCCTACAGAAGGGAATAGAGTGAGGAATAATGCAACTGTATGCCATCGCTCAGACAGACATTAATTATGGCAAGAGAATTCAAAAATGGTAGAGAGGACACAGGCCAAGAAGCTACGGCTTGCGTGCCTGAATGTGGCATGGAAAAATAGCAGAAAACTAACAAGAATGGAAGGGTTAAACTAAAAATGCAGGTATAGTCTTGAAAATAATACAAGGGAAAATGATTCCCAGATAAAATCCTTTTGCTTCTATTGTAAATTAAAGCAAATTAATTAAATTGTAAATTGCGCTTGTGTGTCAATGTCTTACTCTAAAATAGAAAGGAAAAAAAAGAAGAGAAATCCAAACATACAAAAGCCTCTTCAATGTAAACAAAGTTCTTTACATTGAAGAACAGCTGGGATCCTAAAAAGGTCTTTATGCAAATGCTATGTATGATGTTCACAGAAGGACTCTGTGTTATTTTGTCTTTCCTGAACTGGTAAGTGATACTACAAGTAGACCACCTGAATCAGAAATTAAAGATCTTTTTAGATAGGACATAGAAGACAGAGTATACATGCATTTTCGGTCAGTGCTTACCACTTACAGGAATTAAAATTTCAAACCAACTGCAGTTACAGAGCAGGAATATATAAAAGGCAGAGAAATGCAGGAAAACAGTCTCATTAAAACCGTATACTTATTGCAACTTAAAAAAAGGACAAAACCTAGTAAATAACGAGTGAAGAAAAGGATCGTTCTAAGAGGCTGAAGTTTTTTTTTCCAGAAACGCTGAGAGTTAACAGTATTTTAGTTATGCTCTAGCATCCAGGCTATTACGCTTTTGAAAGGCCTGCCATAAGAGGTGCTGAGTACCTCGAAGACGGGCCGTGCTGCCCAGAGGCTAAGCCCTGTGATTGACGCACCCATTAAGAAAATGACATTCAAAGGACAGTCCGAAATCTCTTCTTGGTGCAGGCAAGGGTAAGCACCGCAGGCTTTATTTATCTCCTCTATCCCAAATAAAATTTGAGTCTACACCTGTGAAACAGGACACTTCTTAAAAGGTAAGGTGGGTAAGTTGATTAGCTAATTAACCAAGCTCTTATATACAACCCATAGGGAGCATTTCAAATGCATAGGACCATTTTTGTTATTAAAATAAAATAGGACAGGGAAGATTTATCATTAAAATGTATTTCACTAATTATACCACCTGGAGTTCCTTCCACAAAACAAACTTTTAATTAGAAAATGGGAAATTATAGAAAATGTTTGGTATAAAAGTTTGATTGTTTATTAAAAAGTAGACTGTGGAAAGTTCCTGGCAAAGTTATACCTCTTCAGAGAATCATGGAATGGCTTAAGTTGGAAGGGACCTTAAAGACCATCTAATTCCAACCCCTCTGCCATGGGCAGGGCTGCTACCCACCAGATCAGACTGCCCCACGCCCCACCCAACTCGGCCTCGAAATGCTTCCAGGGATGGGACATCCACAGCTTCTCTGGGCAGCCTGTGCCAGTGCCTCACCACCCTCTGAGTAAAGAATTTCTTCCTAACATCTAACCTAAATCTCCTCTCTTCTAGTTTAAAACTGTTCCCCCTTGCCCTATTACTATCTGCCCATATCATTCTCTCCTATCACTGTCTCTTCAGAGGGTGCAGTTTGTCCTGGTAAAAGTCTCAGGAATCTCTTCAGAAAACAATTGGCATTTATTTCTTGTATCCTCTTCAGTATAAAGAGGCATGATAAAATGACTATTTATTTTTACATGATGGGAGAGCTTCACTAATTGTAGGTACACAAATTATTCTCTCTTTAAGGAAGCAATAAAACTTGATGATACATTTAATAGGAGCCAACCTGAGAAGTTCAACTCCCCAGTCCCATACAGGCACTTTGTACCAGCTAAGTGCATCAGAGCAGGTGTACCCCCCCTCAGAAGCACCAGTGGCATAGCTGCCCATGCCTGCAGAAACTCAGCTTATACACTGCAATGCACTCTCTGATGCAAATCACAGCCTTAACTGCAGATGTAGATACACTACCAAGTATAAAATCACTTAAATTCCTTATGTAGTGTCTTATAGAAGAGTAGCAAAGTACTCGTTCCAAGTTATACTGCAGGAAACAGCAGAAATACGCAGGAGCATTTTTGATGCCCATCTTCATACTCCTATAAGACCTCATATTTCTTTTACTGTACCAATATCCTTGCTAAAATAAGAGTTAGTTACTATTTTTATGAACTGGATTTCTTTCGCAGACTGTTTGTTTTGAACAAGGAGTCAAGAGAAAATTACCTGACAGGCACAGGAGAGCTGCATCACTCCAGCTATGTGGTATCAAAGGGGAAGTGCCTCTTTCACATATCCCTCTAACTTAGCGCTTGTACAAGGGAAGGTCCCACCTCTGGGATTGGAAAAGGGAAGTGAACAGCAGTCCTCCAAAAATGGCAATGATCAAGGAAAGAACAATGACCTGCATTTATTGCTGGGTACTGCTCCCAGTTGAGTTAATAAAGTTGTGGCCTAATTAAACCGAGCACTTCACATCTTGTTTTTCTTCTTGCATGGCCGGGACAATTAAGCATCCTTTGATGTAGAGTGCTCTGAGGAAATCTCCCAATTACTTTATGAACAATTTTTGTCATAAAGCCTGAGAGAATTTATTGAAACCACCTACAGTAGAATGAGGCCAGAACCAATCAGCACTGGATGACCAGACTTAGGACTGTGAGTTTTAAACTACAGGCCAAAAAGACCACAAACACCACATTACAGTGAGAAATGTTAGCTGTCACAAGTGCTGTTGGCTCCAGGATCCTGAACAGAACTCTGTGGGAAAAGACTCAGTTTCACTCCTTGAACGGAAGCTGTCGCTAATTCCTGATTTGCTGTTTTAGTGGAGGTTGTATTTTACTCTGACCATATTCAAATTCAAAACTAAATTTAATAGTAAGTGTAACTGTAGTAGGTGCTTGACAGTGTCCTCATTCAATACTCTGCTTAAGCATTTAATTCTAAGCACATTTGTAACTGCTTTTTTAATCAAATTGAAAAAGTTATTTTGTTACTTCTTACTAAAAACAAACAAGGACGTTCCTAACTCCTAATACTAACTAGTAATTTGAAATAATAATTTATTAACTTAAACTCAGAGTGTTATGAAAATGGGACAATGAGGATTTTCTGCACTTTCAAACCTCCCAGTATCATAGACAAGCAGGCTGCATATTCAGCTCTATAAAATCAGCCACTTCTATTTCAAAACTAGTCAGGTCAACAAGCATATCTGAAAAACTAAATATACAGGAAGAATTGTTTTATAAAGCAGTATGCATATATATTCAAAACCAAATTACACAGATTTAAATCTGAAGCCATGTATTTCTCAAGTATTATTTAATTGCCTCATGAAATTAATTGGAATTCAGAAAAATATATCTTTTTTTGTAAACATAACTTTTTTGAAAAGCAATTTTCAGACCGGTAACAATCGTTAAACGTTAGTAATTAAATTAAAAGAACAACTAATTATAATGCCTTTCGGTTTTAAGAAAACCGCCATACATAAGTTGTACTAACACTTAAAAAAATATTAGAACACAACTGTTGTCTCCATTCAGTGTCCTCAAGTAATTTAAGTAAACATTATTTAAATAAATAAATTTAAACACCTAAAGAGAATCTAAATTACACCTTTATTCTAGCTTAAGAAAAATATAGTATTTTAAACTTTTATCTGTTATTACTAATTTTCTGCATAGAGAAAAGTTTGTTTTGTGAAATTTGTTTTGACTGTTGCAATAACGACTTTGGAAACTCTGAAACTGAGTTTTTTCACAATTAAAATGTGAATTAAGTACTATTCACTTAACAAACCCAGCTGGATAGAAAATCAAAACACAAAACACCATAAAATCCCCTATAACGCCTTTCATCATTAGCATGAATTAGATCTAAAATGCATCATAGGAAAGTAGAAAAAAGCTTGAATTATTTTTGTCTTGAAGTATAATAATGAGTTCTGATTAGCAAAAAAAAAGGATACAGTAATTTTGTAATACTACGATTTATCCACTAAAAAACTTCACTACTGCTGTTGAAATATTTTAAGACATATATTCCATTCAACTCCCCAAACAAATAGCAGACTGTACTTCAAATGCATTGCAAGACTATTAGGTAATCTCTTTCTTTGTTTAGATTCAGTAGGGTTCAGTGACAAACATTCATCTCTTTCTATAAAAGTTCCTGTTCTTTTGCTTAGCTTAGATTTGCTCTAGTTTTTGTAGCAACTCACAATTTACTTTACAATTTATTTGTATCCCACAATAAACTTCAAACAAAATGCAAAAATTATCACTTAAGTATTTTAAAATTATGAATTATTGGTTCAATGCTTATATCACACAGTGGAATGAACATTTACATCTGTAGGTAGGCTAACAGAATCGGACACAAAGCTTCTGAAATAAACTAATACCAGCTGCTACCATGCCTCATTACTCTGCAGTAGCTGCTACCCTGAAATATTGTACACTGCAGAATCATTGGTTTTCAAAAGCCACACAGACTTTTTAGAAGACGTAGTGGTACAAAACAGACACTTAGACAGAAAAAAAAAAAAAGCCCTATACTTCAGAATATGTGTTGAACTATTTTCCACACATATTTTCCACCACCATGTATTTTACTTATTTTAACAGGTGAAAGCAATTAAATTATAAAATCATTACAATAAAATATCTTCCTGATTAGTAACACATATTTTATGCTTCTAAAACTTGTTTAAGCAGAAATGAGGATCATAATCAGTATCTAATCATTTAGCTTACTAAGAGAGGATATATTAATGACCAAAAAAAAAGTTAGGCTCCAGAAATACAGTTTATAGCAACAGTCAAAAACCTTTGTTCTCCAGGTACACATGCTATACAAAAATAAAACTTTTAAAAATAATCCATTCTCAGAAACCATTTTAAATATTAGGCCTACTGTATTCCGCAAACATTAGATTGCAACAGCTAAATCTCTCAGTAAAAGGCACTGTCAGACCCTCATCATCTCAAATGGTCATTAAGAAAGTCTGAAGAGACTCACTCTCTGGAAACCCAGAAGTAATTTTAATGTAAAAGTTTACACAATTAAAATTACAGAAGTTTAATTTCCAACAAGCCCAGAAGAATTAAATATTCCATTGCTCGCAGGACACCTCTTCAATACAGAAGGTTAGTTTAAAATGTTTATGTAATACTTCTGGTATGAGAATTAAAAACTTGAATATGTTTGAAAGAACATTATTCTACCAGGAATCAACTGTGTACTTCTGATTTAACTGTTCTAAGGATAATACATGTTTTGATATACACAAATAAATCAGGCAGAAAAATGGAAAGCAGACTTCTGCTTTATTTAAAAAAATATTCAACATGGTGTTGAGGAGGTAATGTGAAGTATCATTTAGAGGTAGTATGTCACAGTGTAATTCTGAATTTTAAAATACCAAAATAATGAAATGTAAGTTTCAGACAGTATGTTTCAGAACAGTACGTTTCAGAATAGTATTGTTCCTTTGTTTCTGAATCTTTGAAACTGTTCTCTGCATAATAATATTAATTCAACTCACCATTTTCAGAATAATCACTGCTCACTCAATATCACTTGCCATACTCTCATGTGAAAATTCATGGAAATGATTGTAAGAGATATAAAATGTAAGCAATCACTAGTTGTAAGCATGCTAGGTAAGGGAACAGAAGTAGTTAATCAGGTAAGTTGTTACACACTGAGAGATTTTGCCCTTTCAATTGTATGATATGCAATGTATGCAGTATTGCATCTTGGAAGACAGTTCCATCAATTTTGAAATCACCTTAATTTATAAACTCCATGATAAACTAAGCAGCCAAATCCAAATTGAAAATTACTGAGTCTTTCACTTAAAATGTAAAGCAACTTTGAGGAGATAACATTTCTAGTGACATCAGGCCTATTTTTTGTATGTGTATGTCAGGTTTAAAGCAGGTTGTACTTAATATCCTGCACTGCATATGCCTTGGCCAAAAAAAAAATATATATATATATGGAAATTATTACCAAATCCTAACAGGGTATTTTCTTATACCATCAGTACGGTATCAAAAAGCTCCTTAATAAACCACAATTAAAAGGACACCTCTTCTCAGCCAGAAATGACCGCAGACCACACAGACTTTCCAAATGCCTGCTCAGAGCTTCCGGCCTGCCCTGCAAACAGTGAATTTGGGTAACTGGAGCCTGAAACACTTCAACACAACAAAGGGAATTTTCAATAAATTTCAGAATCAAAAGACTTCTCTCAGAAACCCTCCCTCCTGTGTTACTGGCAATTCCTCCAACGCTCAACACGTGGCTCTTTGTGAGGAAAAATGGCATCTCTGGTCAGGCAGGTGGGCCACCACAAACTCTACAGTGTGGCAGAAAACAGCCAGGGCTCACCAGCAAAAGGGATGATTTTCTCTTATAAAGAAAGCTGGCAAAGTTTATTCTCCTCTACCAGAATTAAGGTGTAACCCAGACAAGTAGAATGACAGTAACCCAGATCAAAATTTACAGTGATATTTCATGTACTAATTATGCTTCCATGTCTGACAGCCATAAATTCCTTACCGACTTAGAAACAGAAGCCAAGCTAAAGAGTCATTTTTTGGCATTACACTGACATAGCACTTGAAAAGCAGCTGAAAGCCTAACTACACTCCCAAACTGGAAAGTTTACTAACAAAACCTGAGTTACTGTCAGCAGAAGGCTGCTTAAATCATGGCTTTTTCTGCTACTGCTTCACTTAATCTCAGGAAACCCAGTTCTAATCATTCTTTTTGGGAAATATTTATATGCTCTAGATCAGATAAGATAGCATAATAAAGCTGGATGCACTCGTTAAAATGCTGTAAACACTTTATACTTCATATTCGATCTCTAAGCAGGACACAAAGGTCCATTAATATTGCAGTAAGTCCAGTCTCCATGCCACACTCCAGTCAGATCCCAAGAGTGGAAGTTACCAGGAAAGAAAGGTGTGCAAGAAGAAAACCGTAAGGTGTCAATAACATTAAATCATTAAGCCTTAAGAAAATAACAACCAAGCCTTAAAAATGTAATTGAGAAGAAGTAAGCATTTGGCAAATCTCAATTTGGGAAAAAGCAGGTCATTTTATTAAAATCCAGAGAGAGAATTTATACCCCAAAAGTATTAAACCCATTGGAGAGCAATTAAAACTAAAGGAATTCACTGAAACATTAATGTGGATTTTTAACAAATCCTGGAATACTCTACAAGATCAAGAGAATCAAGAAAACTTAATGCAGTGCTAGTGTTTATGAAGATCAAACCTGAGAAACTACAGTCAGGCTGACATCAAGCCAGTATAAATTCTGGAAAGGTCGAGCAGTAAATAATTAAGAAATGATAGCACAATTCATTTATTTGTAAGTCTTGTCAACTAAACTTGATGCCATTTTTTATGCTATAACAAGTTTGGCTAATAACATTAACTTGTATTGTCATAGTACACTTAGATTGCTATAAGATTTAATCTTGCATGACATTTTCAAGTACCATACAAAATCAATATTCTACATTACATGGATTAAAACTGTTTAAATACACAGATCTTGAAAACTGTAAGTGGAAAATTGTCAGGCAATATAGGTTCTCTGTAGAACTTTTATTGTCCCAAATTTATTACTTTCATTGTAAATCAGAGATTAATTTTTTTCAGATAACCCCAGACTCGAAACAATGGGAAATATCAATCAGACAGATGGGCTTATCTTCCTCAGTGTAACTCATCTGAGCATATACTGATAAAATGTACCTCTCAAACAAAAATGCTAAAACTATTATGTAATTCATTTGTAGAACAAAGGGTTAAGAGATAACTTGCTTACCAACTGCAAGTATTTATAAGGTAAGAAAAGCAGACAGCTGTTTCATTTAGTGGAAAAAAGAGCCTAGTGAAATCCAAAACTAGAAAGCTATGACTTGACTGAATCAGTTCACGTAAAAGTCACATTTCTTTATTTCTAAACAATGAAAATAAATAATCTATTGGCACCAACTGCTGGCAGATACAGTAGATTATCTACTTTTTAAAATCTTTATAAGAAGCTTTGATATCTTTCTAAAAGAGATGTCACATTTCAAGTGGAAGTGATGATCTCAAGGCATGCACAAAGTCTTTAAGGAGGTTCTGAGGCCCACACTGTACTAAGTTAGTAAGACCAGGTTACCAGGCTTGTCACATAGTACAACACGAAAAGCAAGAGAGAAAGGTAAAACAGGCATATCTGAATGTTCAGAACAGACTTGCCACCGCATGGAAAAGTAGGTATTGGTTCATAGAGACAACCAGTTCTCAAGGAGAAGCTAAGTGTACTCAAATGAAGCAAATCTTGGTTATTGGTAGTTTTTACCATCTGGCAAATCTCACGATATTGATAGTTTCCATCATCTAAGCATTGTGTTTAAAGACAAGAACCAAAAAGCCTGTACTACTGCTTGGGCCATCTTAACATATGCAGAACTGACCACTCTAGCTGGCTCTCACAAAGGGAAAGAACATGGAGCATCTGCTTTGCTGGTACCCTGCCTGTCTCCACTGACAGCTTGGTCCCAATATCATTAACACTATGAACTTGCAATCATACAGAAACAACCCAAGTTATCGTGACCATTTACTACGTACTTGAATTCTGTGGTGACCAAGAACAGGCCAGTAAATACAGATGGACTCAGAGAAAAGAAATTAAACAAAAAGTTACTTAAAAATCCCATTTTTCTCCGCAAGAGGCAGTACTCAGAGTAAATCTTTATAATCAATTGCAAAGTTCAACAGTAGCCAAATCTAGACAGTATTACCAGTTTCTCTACACTTAAGAATGCAGGTTTTTTCTCTTCGGCAAACTAGTTCAGAGCAGCAGCTGTCAGAGGATTGGGCTACCCCATTTATTACAGCCCAGCTGTGCCTGAACGATGCTGGCTGCCTAGTTGCATTACTGAGGCTCAGAAAGGCAACACAGGTTATGAAGGATTTTTTATATGTGCAATTGTTACTGCAACTTTAGAAGCAACGATATTTTACAAAGGTAGAAAGGAAAACTTAATTAGTTTTCCTGTGTTCAGAAGGAGGAAGGGAGAAACGCTAACAGAACCTACAGAAAACACAAGACTGAGTCTTCTCAGGAACACAAGAATTTCATCTTTGTTACTTAGCAGAATGTGCTAGGGATATATACACATATAAACAGATCTATCTGAGGACAAAAGGAAAGAATGTGTGTTATTTAACTGATTAATGTTCTAACAGAGATACAGCACACAGAAAGATGTAGTATTTTCTATTATGAAAATGGCCATGTACTGACTAAAAAAAAGAACAGCTGATTATAGTTATAAAGCATAAATTCAGCTTGGCTGTCTTGGTTTACCCAGTACTGCTTTCATCAGCATAAACTGTAAGAACACTGTAGTTAGAGGATTTCTACTCTCTAGTCACTATCTGAAATAGGGGAAGGATGTAACTGGTAAAACAATCGCTGATGCCAAAGTTTGTTAGGAAATCAGTCTAAAAACAACTGGTTCTTTTTTTTCCTGCTAGAGATAACTGGTTTAATATGCTGGTGCAAATGCTCTTCAATTCCTGAATATTTATTCCAAATACCACAATCTCATCACACACACCACACACGCACAAGGCAGTCTCGGTTTAGAATCTACTGAACACTACTGTGATGAAGTTTGGCAATTCAATCTCACTTCCCACTCAATAAATAAATAAGTAATGGAAACAAGAAAAAAAACAAAAATAAAAACAAACCAGTCAAATATTAGATTTGTGGCAGATGCTGATTAGGATAGACAGATTTTAATAGACAGATTTTAAAAGGAATACGCATAAACACATTCCTCACTCATATTCTCAGTGACTAAGCCTTCCCTTTTTCTTATCTGCCAAGCAAAACCTGTACTTCAAATTCCTTTTTAAAATCCTTTTTAAAACCCACTTCTTTAGGAAGTCTTTTCATCTTTTCCCCATTTTACCTCATGTTTGTATTACACTGCACAAAATTACAGGGCTACATTTTCTCCCTCTTCTTTAAGGAAGGATTCAATAGAGAAGAACTCAAAGGCTGAAGGAAATCTTATTCTGCCACGCTTGGAAAGAAAATCATATTGCAGGTACAGGACACTAGTTCTGGGGGCTTCCAGGGCCTGAAGAAGGGTTTAACTTCTGGTGGATGCTGAGGTGACAAGCTGATGGCACAAACTCCAAAAGTAGTGAGTGAAAGCTTCTATCAAAAATTCTTTATTCATTGGTGGTTTTCCTTTTTCTCTTTTTCTTTTTTTTTTATCGGGGCTGGGAGGTGTCAAGAGAATGCAGGGAGAGCTTTTCAAAGCACTTAGCCTATGCAGTTCTGTAGAGGGTCTGAAACCCTCTAAAATATGCATTTGTGATATTGGGAAACTGACCTATCTTGTAGCCAGCAGAGGGGTTTCACTGCTCTAAGATAAATACTACAGAGTACACACGGAGCTCCTGACTCGCTGGCACATTCTTCAGTCAAACTTCTTTCACGAAAAGTTGTCTCTTAAAAATTTCAGGGCACATTTTAAAAACTAAACTTAGCTTTTATTTCAACTGCGTAAGTACAGTAATGTACAACGGAACTGATATATAAACCTAACAGCTTTCTAGGATATCCAGAAATACACCCCTGTTGCGTACTTGTTCACCTCACTGCGTATAGATACGTGATGATAGAACTGTGTACGAAAACTTGCTGAACTCTTGCACGTTTACAGATTAATACTTGAGATTTTTTTTAAATGGCAAAATTTGTATCAAGAAAGTTGAATAATGTCAAATTAACCACATGAAACTGGTATCTGAAATTGTTTGAGAATGTATTTTAAATATTTGTGAACTTTGCCTTTCGCCTTCTTTCTCCGAAAAGTGTAAATTCCGGACTGATTACATTACGCTCACTAGGAGATTCTCAGATACAAGTTCTATACAAGAATAGGGAAAAATTCCCTACAGATCTCTACAGTTTCCCAAGTCTCTTTTAATTTCTTTAACAAAAGGTTCTAAATAAAAAGTGTTGTGGCTTTACAGATGCTATTCAGAACTAGTCTAGAGCTCTCAAAAGGGAAATGCATGTTTATTTTTAACCACTTAACGATGTGTAAGTTTACCTTGCTAATAGAGACAAAATCCTCAGTGATTAACAATCTAACAATGACAAGAAAAATAATGTTTTTTTACTAAACTCAAATTTAAAATTTAAATACAAAGCATTTTAAAATAGACTTTATATTTCATTGGAATTAAAATAGACTGTTTTTAAGTATGGACTCACTGTATGATATTTACATGAATTAACAAAAGCTGTTTAAAATATATTTTATGAATATATGAAATATATGAATTATATTTTCCAAATATGAAATTAGAACCTCTCTCTATCAAATAGCGTTATTGTGCTCTTTGTATCTGTTGTAGTTTCCATGGAAATAAATAGGAGGCATTACTTCCAGAACAACCTACGTATCATTGCTCACAGCTGGCTGAAAGTAACACTTTCTGATTTTCACACAATCATTTCTGTACTGCAGCTGGGAGTGAGATGCCTAAATTCTGAGTGTCTGAGACTGCAAATCTTCTGTTCTTGGATAAACCATCGGGCTAATGTTCTTACAGATTGCGTCTGTATCCACTCCCATCCCATCGGTGAAGTTGGTCAAAATTTAAATCTTCTAGAGCAAGGACAAAAGGTAAATTTGCATGATATAATATAATTAATTCATACTGTAACACAATGATTAAAAACTAATTTTGACTCCTGCTTCCGCAGTTCTTGAAGCGGAGACCAGAAGTCAGGTATCCTTTTCCTCCGATGTATGTTCCGATAACTAGGCTAGTGTCTTATCAGCCAATTTATTTTTTTTGTTTCTCTATTTTAGCAAGAAAAAATCAATGTAATTCTGGACTTTAAGTGATAAGGCCCATGATTATTCCTTAATTTTTCACTTGAGTTCCAGCCAACGTGCAGTTTTCTCTCCCAGTTTCAGAAACACTTGCAGTTATATTTTCAGTTTTATCCTTGCGATATTACGCAGCTCTTGGAAGGACATGTATGGCAGGGAGAACACCAACAGAAGGAAATGTGAACTTCCTTAATGGAAATGCAAACCCCACACTTGGTAGTTTTTGTGTATAATGTCTGGATGCTTATTGAGATGTCAGTAAATCAGACTTCTCAGACATCTCTAAAATGGGATTGCCCTGATATATTGAAATTTTTGTTAAAGAAAATAAGAGTTATCTCAAATATGCTGCTGCTTTTTTCTATCATACTGTATTACTTCTATTGCATTATTTTTACAGAGGTTGCTCTGAAAGTAATGCATCCTTATTTATTTCCATGGAAATGTGAACAGCTATATCATGGGGGCACATAATGAAATAGGAGGCATTACTTTCAGAGCAGCCCTCATATGTTTTTGTCTATTAAGTAAAAGTTTTCAGTGAACAGATCTTTTTTGTATTCTTTATTCTATTCTTCAATCAGACTGAAGTGATTAGTCGGTACAAAGTTATCCCTTAGTGAAGAAACAAAATTTGTTTAAAAATGTGGATTTTCTTTGACCGTAATGGAAGAATCACCAGGAGTTGGGCTCCCTGGTCCTTGTGGGTCCCTTCCAACTCAGTATATTCTATGACTCTCTATAAACCATACATTCAGACATTTGAGTACTTAATTTGGTATTGTTAAACATCAATGTACACTTTGAAAGAAAAACCTACTTCCCATGTAATCCACCATCATAACATTGATAAAGAAATTCATGTTTGACAGTAATTTCATTTATACCTTAAAAAAAAAAAAAAAAGAGTAGCAAGAAAACCATTATTTCCAGAGCTCTGACTTGTGTAGTTTCTAGTTCATTCTAAAAAGCAGACATTCATAAAGGCTTCAGTTAGTTTCAAATTCTCACATTGGAATTAAAAGCAGCATTTGTTCTTACTTTGTAAATAATTTGTCAAAACATCTTAAAGAAAAACAGTAAAATAATATTTTCAAATTAAAAAAATCACGTGTTAAAATTCTAACCCAGCATGCTATAAGCGTGTGTTAGAAACAAAATTTAGACAAAACAATCATCTTCCCTGTAAAAGGGTACGCTATGGAATACACTATGGTACACTATCTAAACATCACACAGGAGCTTTAATCAAAATGTAATTTAAAATTAAGCAATTATTTTCTGATTTACACGCATTATAAGCATAACAAATACGATTAACCTAGTATTTTAGACACAAATTAGTTCAATTAATAAAGCCCACCTCTATGCCACTATGCATCTAAGTACATTTTCCCTTTTGATTTTTAATTGGATATAAAACATAGTTCTAACACAAAAGTAAAGACGGAAATCTAAATTATTTGAGCACATCTATGTTCATTTTCAACCAATGATGCAAGTGTAACACATTTTGTGTAGCTTTTAGAATAAACTGTGCATCAATTTAAGCAAATTTCTAAATTAAATGAGAATATACCAACAAAATAGCTTACATGTTTGGAACAGTTGTAAGGTGAGAAGTGATTAATAAAAGAAATAATAATAATCTCCTTAAAACAAAGTAATTTTGTTTTCTGTGCTTTAGGGGCTAAGAGTTGTCATTCCAGCCTACCATGTTTGCAATAGTCATCTAATCTAAAGAGCTATAAGCACTTCCACATCCTGATGCACTAAAACCAACTTCGACATTTGTCTTAGCCTGGGTGAGGCTTTCCCTGTAAAAGTCTGTTTCTTCCTACTGACTGTAACAGTGCTCTAGTTGTCCTCGGCTCCAGATATCTACATTCTGGGCACCTGAGGTTAGGGAAAATTAATCCCATCTGAGATCTACAGTCAGTTTCTGATGCTTGTGTCTGACAAATTGCCCTTCTTCCGCAATACTTCTCTATTTGACTTAGTACCTTACTCTTCATGATTCCTTTGTTACTTAACCAGTATTTATTAATCTATTCCTTGTCCATCTGTTTATCTACCATTTAAATCTTAAAATTTAAAGGGTACATACAGTAGTATTTTTGCTACCTCTATCTGTCCAAAAGGAAAGGATAAATCCAAATAGTTAAATATGAATTTAGTAGAGTTCGTAAAGCTGTTAAAAATGTGAACAGACAAAAGGAAGCTTTCTATTCAATCGCTATTTGGCAAAAAGATGTAATTCCGAGACAGACAAAAATCTGTTAATTATCTGTGTATCTGAGTTAAAGTCAGTTCATAATTCCTGTTCACCCTTAACTACGGGGTGTAACAATGAATTTATCCTTTTCAGGATTTTGAAAGAAAACAAATTAGACATATGGGGGTCATGAAAAACATTTTTTTGATTGAGTTCAGACTCAGTGTGTATTTTAATTCTGTCAACAAAATAACCAACTTCAGTTCAAGTGGAACATTTTAAAATTTTAGTTCATCCATGACCATGACTGCTAAGAATTTTGTGGGAAGTAAGGTCCAACTCCACTTACATATATATATATTCATGTCTCCTAGCATCATTTTATATAAACATATGTATACCAACTTCACCTAATATCACACTATCAGACAAGTTAGCACAAGAAAATCCACACAAACCTGGGAGTTTACACACAGTTGGTTAAATTCTAAAACACTGAAGTCTGTACACACTCAGATATCTGAGTTTCTTGAAATAAGTATGATGGAGTACTTTATCTTAAGAAACACTTCTCCATCTCAGCTCCTGAATAATAAATAAAGTGGAAGCTAGGTCAAAATAAAGACACCTACATTGAGGTATCTACAAGGAAGAGCCATTACACAAGGGGTAAGCAGAGCTGGAAGCACCAGCTACAGTCAGGGTAGAGCCACTCAGCTCATATTAGAGGAGGCAACAGAGCATCCAGCAGAGCCAGAAGAAAATGCCCACTGACTCATCACTTAAATCACTGATCTGAGGGATACTGTCAAACAGCACTGAACTACAACCTTTACTAAAGGCAAAAGAAATTTCTATTCCATAGGAGAGAAGATTACAGTACGGACAAATAATTGGATAGAAGACGGAAAGTAAAGTGTAAGGATAAGAAAAGCCTCAGTAAGATGAACAAAATTAAGTTGTATTAAGCTACTGTGATTTTAAGTGTCCAGTGTCAGAAACTGCAGGACTTAATAAGCCTGAATATCCAGTCAACAAAATAGTGAATTATTATCGATACAGATAAGCATAAGGTGATATGTAGACATAAAATGCTATCCCAGCTTCATCTACATGATGACAGTCACAGAGATGAGTAATGACCACTGAGAATCAGATCGTGGGTTATAAATGAGAGTTAAACAATACCAATGTGTTAGAACTGATCTGCAGACTGACATAAATTTATGCTTCTCTTTTTCAGGGGTCTAATCATCAGTCTGATGTGCTTGACATGACAGGATGTCAGTGAAAGCAGTATTCTGGGCAAAGTTTGTGTAACACAGAGTACTCCATAAAAATTAGACCACAGAGGCACCTGTGTCTTCATTTGCCTTTTGGAAAACAGGGATAAAACCAGTGCATCCCTCAAATGATTGTGATAATGACTCTGGAAATAAGTGGAAAGCACGAACTACAGCAACCGGTAATGTAGAGAAGCTCATCAGAATGCTCTGAAGGATATACCATAAACATGGTAAACTCACGTTTCTGATACTGAAGTAAAATAATTGGTAGCTTCTTACCAAATGTGCACTATGCATTCTGAATTAAGTAAGGAGTCCTGCAGAATTCTATATGATGGGATCGATTACTCCAATGACTGAATCACAGTTTGTATGCACAGAAGCCCCAGATCAGCACTGCACTAACTGCATTTCTGTATTTTTGAGCATTATTTTATGACCTCAACAAAGATCTTCAGAAAGAGGGTTACTTTCAACAAAGGCATTATTTTGGCTGAAGTAGAAGCTGTTACTGCATGAAGACTTCAGAGGTCATTCTCCACTTCAAAAAAGTATCTTCTAAGCAGTCAGGAAGATTTTTATAAATCGTTATCTATTTTAAACAGGTGTACAACCCATACTGCAAGTTCACAATCCACTTTACATACCCTTTGGTGGATTTTATTTCAGCCTGGGTCAATAGCTTGAATGAAGAGGATAGAGGCCATTCCACGCGCTCTTGAAGAGCTTCTTTCAGTTTATGTTTATTTAAGGGCTCTGCAGTACAAACCCAGAACACAGCAGTGGGGATTATCTTGAGGTGGGGATGCACCTCAAAATTGCGCTCCTGATATAAGACATAAATTAAAGTGATCATCATAAAATTATCTAAAATTGTATCAAATTGAATATCATAACTGAAAAAAAATAAGTTAGGCAAAGGTATGGATGTTTCTTTTAATTTTGTTTTATTCTCCTAGAACAAACATCACAGAATCATACAATCGTTGGAGTTGGAAGGGACATTTAAAGGTCATCTAGTTCAACTGCCCTACAATGAACAGGGAGATGGAATGCTTAATAAAGAAAATCCGATCACAAAACAAAATAACTGATACTAAGGTGGTGCTAGAACATCGACACATGAGAAAAAAGATTTGGAAATACCTCATAAAGATAAGCTCATCTAGAAGTTAATGAAGTATTAACTTCATAAGTTATTTGAACAAAAGCAGTGACTTCAGCTAGTACAGTTTTAGTCTGACTTGCACATAAGAAATACTAACTTGAATTTAGCGAACCCACTATTTTAAAATTATTTGGTTTTAATTCAGAAAAGTGGATAATAAAGTGCAACAAAATTGCTGATATGTATTTGCGGACTCAGTACTTGCTATCCTTTGACCATTCAGAAGCAAAAATTCAGAATTTGGGACTTGTATTAGCATTATGTATTCTAACGGAAACATTATTTAAACTTAGTTAATACTGCTAATAGAGTTCCTAATTTACTTATTTCTTATTTCATGTATTTTGTTTGGCAAGAAAATGAAAGACACGATAAAGTGTTTTTAATAGAAGGGTTACATTTTTTCACCGAAGATACAAACAAATTGTATTGCTTTTAGAAAAGGTCAATGAAGTTCTAAAATTAAGGTGTTCTTCATGCTTTAAAAAAATTGGACAATAAATTCCTGCATGTTTTTTCCTAATTCCAAACAGTTATTTTAAACACTTTTTCCTATTATTCAGTATGTAAAAATATTAAGCATAGAGCATGAAAATACTAAGGAATAAATGGTAAAAAGAAGGCAAAGAACAGAAAATATCATTAATAATTCTCATAATTACTCAACTTTTAATTGAGTACATGGAGACCCTAAAAAGTTATTAGTTACGTTTGCATGAACTCAGAATGTCTGCATAATGCTACAAGCACTGTGCCCCATTTTAGTTTTCCACATTACTCCTAACGGCTAGATAAAATGGATATTGTGTATTTTGTCAATTCTCTTAGCACACAAAGGATCAAAATTTCAGAATGTTTTTCTGAATCTGCAGAGATCCAATCTGGGTTAAAAATTACACTGGAGCAGTAGTATAAATTTAAATAAATCACAAAGTAATACTTAGCTGCAAGGTTCCCAATAAGATCCTCAGATAAGGATTTCACCAAAGTAAGAACAACAGTTCAAGTACCATCTGTAATTGCACTTTTATTAAAAACATCTTGTTTGTCCTTCTACATTTCACATGCTCTGTTTGCTTTGAGTCCTGACTGATGGACTTCAACTTCTCAAACTTTTGCATGTAAAAAGGATAATTTTGATTGTATAACTTTATAACAACTATGCTGCCTCTTTGAAGATTGACAGCTCAGACTCTCTCCCTACTAAGTTGATTTACTGCTGATGAAATGGAGGAAACATTCCCATTTTGAAGCGCAGAGTAAAAGAAAGTAAGACAAGCAGATTACTTCTTGATTTGACAGTAAAAGGATTAAGAAGAGAATAAAACCGAGGCTCCACTGAACTCAACTGCAGAAGACTCTCATCAATTTCAGCAGCAAAACCATCACCTGCTGGTGTACATAAATGCATACTGACCCTGCTTTTCATAGCGTAACTTTGGATCTGGAACTTAGGGACTTATTTCAAATTGCACAATTTTTGATATTTTCCTTAAAGCCTCAGATGTTGAAATCAAAAAAACTTTAGAAGAATCCCTGCTCTTCATTTAAATATAAACTTTGAGTTCTCATGGGTGCAGATAAAAATTGAAATGCTAAATCCCTAAAAGGTTCAGAGTCCAAAAATGAGATAATAAAGAGTATGTAATTAAAAAACCATCCTGACAGGTAAAAGCCAAATATCAAAATTTGAGGTGGCCAACTTGTGATTTCATGAAACTATTTAAATATCAAAAAATTTTTCAACTGAAACCACAAGAGCTAAAAGCTTTCTTCTCTGTTTTCTTTCTTTCTCAGTTGGCAGTATGTGTTGCTACAATGCTCATACGCTTGCTCTTACATCTGATCCTCATTATGAGTGGAATCAATCCACAGTCATGGTTCTCATAACGGCGCTCTGAATAGCTGCTCCATCGCGAGCAGTTAAGCGGCATTCGACAGTGGTTCAGAAAGACCTGTTGTTGAGACTTACTGTCAACAAAAAGCACTCTCTTCGTGATGGCAGGACTATATATAGAGCTGGAAGGATGAGTCACAGCGAATGAAGTATATGGCAAATTTAGCCCGATTTCATGTTTATGCTTTTTTCACAGAAAGCATTTTCACAGACGTTTTACAAAAATGTTCATCATTTGGGACTATCTGTTCAAATAAAATTTAGATTAGGGCTTAGTCATGTAACGGTTGCTATTATTTTTACTACTTGGGACTTCTTATTCAGTACTGCAGACACACTTGTGAATAAAACCTTACCAATGTGCTTATAAGCCAAGACTAGTCCTCCTGTATAAGAAAGAGTAAAACAATTCTTAACTTTTCCCCTTCTTATACAAGCACGTCTCTTGCATAAAACATATGTGCACACTCCTCAAATTAACCTGAAACTGAATTTTGATTTACAGTAGCTGCAAACTACTGTGCTAGCTTTATATCGAACATGAAATTCATTGACTACTAGCTGATCAATTCCCAATCAGAAATCCTTCTTAGGGCTTTACACAAAAGCTAAGGAATTACTTTTGCAAGCAGTTTCACTAATTATAAGATCCTTCAAAGTAATTAAGAGCACACAGAAAAATTACCTTAGAATTTAAGGCTGTTGAGATACTTTCAATTTCTTTTGATTTCTTTCACTCAGTCATTTAAAAAAGCATTCTTAAACTATTTGCAAATGTTCCTGACATGTTACACTACTCCACAGATCCACTGGTAGCTGCTCGCACTTTGATTCTGCAGAAGAAGAAACCACAGAACAGTGACAACTAGTGTGACCGTTCATGTTTTGGCTTAGTAAAATCAAAACTACCTTAAATCTTCTTACTTTATGACTGAAATATAAGTAAATTATTTTTTGCTTGCATTCTGATTAACCTGGATAGTGCCTACCCAAAATTTTTCTCTCTTTTCAGACAATGAAAGGACAGGAGGAATTTCAATATGGAAAAGTAAACACGTTTAAGTATCGATAACATCTTATCTTGATAAAGTAGTTACAAACTCCTTTCTTTCACAAGCAAATTAAGCTTTAATCACCAAAAAGACAAGCTTGTTTGTTTATTTTACAACTTCCACATTTGCCATCTTTCTCTAAAAGAAATACGCTACATAATATGTAGCAGGACTTGTAAGACACTTTACTATATTCTTTCAAAAAACTGTTTTACTGCCAAATAGTAATATTTATTCAGCTATATTGCAAAATATTTTTTTTATATTTATTTGAACTGTGACTAAAGAATGTTTCTTTTTTCTTTCTTTTTTTTTTTTTATAAAGTCTACAGTAGTTCCGTTTCCATATGGTATAGTATACAGATATAAGCCCTAGTATATGCAATTGAACTTTTCACACCCTCAAAAGCCGCAAAATCAGATGGTCTGTGGTTTTTGCAGCTGGTGCACTGCACTCATATTGGGTAGTGTCATATGAAAAATATTTCACTCCCCAAGCCCTAAACAGAGTCACTCATTAATGAAATGCAGGCAGTACAATGAGATCATATAAGGTATAGATTTCAACAGCCATACTAAAAACAGTAAAGGAACACTGAACAAGAACACAAATCAAGTTCCTCTGCCAGAACAGGATTTTTTTTTAAAGGAATCTCTTCTTACATTTAACATTTGCTTTGAAAACAACTGCTAACCACTACCCAGAAAAAACCTTCAGTACAAGCGTTAGCAGACTAAACAATCACAATTTGGCAGAGGAAAAACAGTAAATAACTTCAGACATAGTTACATTACAGGATGTCTCACCCCAATACACCGCTATCAAATCACAAAATGATTTACTTAATACCACATATGGAATCTGCTTACTTAAAAAAATAAGCTGTCACCAGCAAAACTTTGTTTAAAAATAATTTCAGAGCTGAGGTTTATCAAATTTCACTTTAGTTTGTTTTTACAGAAATCTAAAAAGAAAAAGAAAAGTCAGGCAATCTAGTTGCAAAAATATTCTATTAAGCCCACTTTAACAGATGATGTATACTTGGGCAGAATTTTTAAACTATATTACCAGCACAATTCCTTAAAAGAACGACCGTGGCTTTTTGCTGTATGTCTTGACATTCTATTCCAATAAAATGTGTCACAACATATTATTTAATTTCTGTCCTTACAAGTGATATGCATCTGTCTTCCTCAGCTTTAACTAAGAGAAGCCTCAGTGGAAGAAACAAACACCAGACAGTGCAGCCGAGGTACTTCACAGACTTGATTCTCTTCTCATTGACTCTGATGCAACTCTGTGGGCTTCAGTGGCTGGAACACGATCGTTGTAACTGAGCTAAGTCCCAGGCTTTGGGCAACTATGCTAGAAATCCAAGGACTGCAGCAGGTTTGTTTTATCTGGGGAAAGTATTTGGGGAGAAAGTATATCCAAGCAAAATACGTTACACTTTCGATCTTGCTCTCAAAAACAGCTGAGGACAAGTGGCCAACTCTATCTGCACCTCTACTTATGTCTTAATTTAACTTCCAAAATAACAGCATTTTGAAAATCCCATGCAACTGGGACAACCCTGTAAATATAAATATAAGCATACACATAAATATCTGTAACCTAGTAATTGGAGACCAGGAGACAAGACAGGTTTTTTTGTTTTTTTTTTTCCCTGCTACTCCTCACTCTTCTACTTACTTGCTGCAAAGCTTTTAAGTAACTGTATTTTATGCATTGGAAGCTATGATTATTTTCTCTTTGCAATAATTCTGTAGCAATTTATTTGATTTTAATTGCCCCACGTCAGTCAGCACAGAGGAATTATTAAAGTTGTATCTCTTAGCCAAATAAGCATTCAGCGCATGAGATAAATTCCTACATTTATCTGCATCTGTTGTCCATAAAATGTTTATACGCCTCATTCATGCCACCTGGCAATAAACTCTGGCTTACACTTGAAACACTACACGGAGTTGAAATAATGCATAGTACCACAGCTCGATACAGAGAATTAAATATGAGCTAAGAATAGAGCTGCTTTTGTATTAATCCTGTATCAGTACCGAAGCAAAAGCCTACCAGGATTTATGAATACCACATACACCAGGAAACAAAACTCTGCACATTTTCCAGCCATGTATTTTGCCACAAGTTTCCATATTACAGAACATCTCTTTAAAATAAAATAAAATAAAATGAAAAATTTATATTATAAAACAATAGTAACAGTAATAAAAAACAGGAGCTGAACTTAACTGTGAACTTCAATTCAAAGACAGAATATTAACAGTGCGTGTAAATTTCTCCACTACTCCTTACAACATACCTCGTAAGAAATTTCACTACATACTGTGATCATTACAGTTTTAGATGTTGTTTATTTTTAAAGTTGTGCAGTAAATATGCCAATTTTATTACATGCCTTTAAGAACACAAGTCTTCTCAAATCGAATTCTTCTACAGCAAGCTTACATGTAGAAAATCTCTGCCTAATTAAAAATAAATCCTTTAAAGTAAAATCTTAAACAATTTTCTCTAAAAGTAGACTGCCTCCATTTTTAAATCACATCAATACAGCATCGTGTTTCTAAAATATAAAAGGTAGGAATTTTTAGAGTAACTGTGCGTAGTACAAGAACTCATCACCATGTGTTCAAATGAGATATTCAGGCCTACAATCTATGGAGATCTTTTACTTCCACCTGGTTTTAAGCAAACTGCCCCACTTGACTTCAGTGAAAAATATTTTCTGTGTGTTAGCTTGCAGAGCACCACTTCTGGACTTCAAAGCAAGACTGATACAAAATTAACATCAAAAATATGTTATGGATTAGAATGGATTAGAAACAGGCAAATCAGTAAGTCTCAGAATTTAACTGCAAACAGGGAGTTATATTAAGGGTATTTGTACGAGACCTGCCGTGATAGGTTACCAGCTCTGTACTGTTTCATATTTTTATCAACGACCTCCAAGAAAATGCAAATTCATTACTGATGACAATTGCAGACAACACCATCGAATGATAATGAGGAGAGTCAGTCACTCAAAAGAAACGATCCAAATCTTTGACACAGTGCTAAATAAAGAAAATGAATACTTTTCCTACCACTGAATACATAAAGTTGTACTTCCAGCTACTAAGAAAGAAGTCCATATTCAGAGGATGAAGCATGGTATCTTAGAAATAATGACAGACTTGAAGTTACAATGCTTAGCGAAGTCCCAAGGCACACTGGTTAAATGGGCAAAGACCCCTGACCGCATAAAGAATGAGAAAAGGAAGGTTATGCTTTTTTAAATCCCAATGTAATAAAGCCATTGCAGAATTCTGTGTCCAGTTCAAACATCTACAGTACACTGGGAAAGTTTAAAAGACAATCCGGATAACCTTAACATTAAAATATGTCTTATACACTGAACTCCAGGAGTCTTCTATTCAGGTTCTGAAAAGAAAGGTTAAAAGCATGAGATAAACAGAAAGTTCTTCACTTTACCACTTGAAGATCCAATGACTGCAGTTTGAATCTAGAGATACTCTGACAAGAAAAAACACTTCCCTGTTAAGCACTGGAATTAATTACAAAAGGTGTATGGATAGAGCAGCATTTCAAAACTTCAGTACTCGCCCCTATCTCTAATTTTGACTGATTTTAACTGATTTGCCACTCAGATGAAGAAAACCTCTAAGAATAAATATAAAAGAATAAAGATAAAGAAAAAAGATAAAGATATTCTCAGATAAAGAAAACCTCTAAGTAATGGCTTCAGTCTGAATAAAATAACTGCCCTTCCATATCAGATGTGCCTATTACATTGTCCTGCAATCCCAATCCACAACCAGCTCCAGAGTACAGTCACCACTATCCTTTGAGACAAAGATGAAGCTACAGTATGGCGGTTATGGCATCCCATGTTGACCCAGCTACCATTTATATTTATGTAAAAGCCATTCCAAATATCCAGTCACAAGGAATTTGATACCAAGTCAGACAATACAGTGACTAAGTTGTACCCTTCCATTTCATAAAGCGTAAGAGAAGGTGCAGCCTGTAACATTATCCACTAAAAGTATCATATTTACATTGCGAAGAATGTAATTTGAAAATTTAAGCATACATAATAAAATAAGAAGTAGGCATAGTAAAATTTTGTAGCGGTGATCTCCTCTGAGAAAGAAAATAGAATCATTTGAAAATGAAAATGAGTATCTACTGAAGATCAGAAGACCAGGTAGGAAAACTAAAAATTTTCCAGAAATATTAATATTTCACTGAAACTGAAGGGACTGTATTCACAAGATACCTTCACCTCCCCAAATATCCAATAGGTAGAAAAATACCTCACACCAAAATGCCCTCATTTATGCATGCAAAACACAAGTTTGTATTCCAGTAATAATCAAAAGGATTCTTTCACACTACTTCTCATAATCAAAAACAAAATGCTAAAGACATAACTTAAAATAATGTAGAAATATCAAATATGTTATAAAGACTAAAATAATGAGTATGTGAAAGTGTCTAAAACACTGAAATACTTCTGTAGGATCTTAACCTCCTGCAGAATTTGATGCATTCTAGGACTCTCAGACTGATCAGAATATTACTGGAGAGTAATATAATAGACTAATGATACATAATAGAAAGAAGTGGATAGAAAAGAAGTTCACTGACATATCACAACATTCAGTTAGCAGTAATCTTATCTAACACCTTTAATGATCTGGAAATTAATGTGAAGCACCAAAATTGGAAGCTTATAATAAATCAGAAAATGCTGAGGACAACCAATGAAAACATATAGAAATTATTGCTTTAAAGAAAGACTGTAAGGAAGATTAATGTGAGGTCAGTAGTTCTCACCCAGTGCTAGGTGGGTCCATTAGGTCTTTTATGGTCAAGTCTTCAGCAGTGAACGTCAGGTAGCAGAGTGACAGGCCTTGAGCTGGACATAACGCTTCCTTGCAGGCAAGTATGCTGAGAAACAGCCTTGAACTTTCAGAAAAAGGTATGAACTTATAGATCCCAATGAGACTGGGTAGCCTTCGTGTTTGTTCTTCATTATGCTTGCTGACACTGATTTTTTATATCTTTCAACCATAAGTAAAATAGGACAAAACATCCATAAAAATATTTAGCCTTTTTTTGCACTAAGGTAGAGTTATTAGCATCAATTAACCCAAAATGGTAACTTTCTGAAACTAATGATTATGTTTCTACAAACTATCTTCATCTCTGTCATCTGACTCCATTTACCTCGGTAAATGGCTTGTATGTCTTCACATTGTATTATATGATTTAAACACAATTTCCTGAGCTACTGGATGCCAATTTCAGTCTTCTGTTGACAAATATTACCTATATTTTCCAGACATTTGACATTGGGAAGAAAAATAAATAAACAAATGAAAGAGCACCTTTTTTTTACAGCTTTGAAACATGTGGAAGATTAGTTACAGACAAATATCAAAACTTTTGATAATTATCTACCAGTATGGATAGACAGAATGATAAACAGAAGCAGCAGACCCTTCAGATTTGACTGAGTGATCCTGACATCAAAAGCAAGGTGGAAACACTATGCTAATATGCAATGTATTAAAAGTGGGCATACACTAAGCTTCCCAGAGGACAGTGAAAGAATGGGCTTTCAGACAAAACTGTATAATCAGTTAGGAAATATCCAAACTTTGAGTATGACCAGAAATGTTCAATGAAACATAAACTACAAGAGAGTAGACAACCTATACAGCAATGAGTGAATATTTCAACTGTTTATAACAACCAGTAACCAGCAAATACATCTGCTTAAATTCTCTGTTTAATAACAACAATACAAGATGCACTGACCCAGCTGCATCTATCTTGGACGTAACGGGAAAACCATGTAAAATGCTTGCAAGTATATGGAGAAACAAACAAACAAACAAACAAACAAAACCAAGCAATCAAAAACATATAAATGAGCTAATTTCATTTTTCCAAACTTTCCTCTAGCTCAGCATGTAACACTTTTTCACACATAAAACTATATCTACTGAGGAAACTTTATTTTGACTCATTATCAGGTCCAATATCAAACTCAATACCAAGGCAATAGTCAGTTGCACACACTGTGTGCACCTGTGAAAAATCTAACCCAAAATATAAAGAGTTCAAAACTCTGTTCCTACAGGGGCAGGATCGTGTTTTGGATTCCTCCTCCTCTCCCACGTGCTGGCACGAGCTCTGCAAAGCTCATGAAGAACCCAACCTGCTTCCTTTTCCCCACAGCACCTATAGATGGCAGCAACACCTGAGGCTCTTAGCATCAAGCCATTTGCAGTCTGACTAGCAAGACTACAGTGGCTTTTAACAATTTTATTTAGAGCTGGTTACAGATATCATATGGGGATCTATTTACCAAATGCTCAGTCCAATGACAATTTTTCTGAACTAAAAAGAAACAATAAAGAAAATGCATTTCAAACAGGCTTAACCCCTCTGTAAGAAGAGATGAAGACAAGGTCTGCAACAGACTGATTCTCATTTCTTAAAAAAAATAAATAAAACAAAACCAACCCCCAACACACATTATCTAGGCTGGGCAAACTAAATAACATGGCAAATATACCTGAAAGCCAGACTGTTTCCATAGTTTCAAAGAATAAATGAATATGTATGATCCTCATTTCACTGATGGGAGATCATATCAAATTAAAAATGTAGATGAAAATAATTCCTAGAAGTAAGAGTCACATTAGCTAAAATAACTGAAACAGTATGACAAGCCCAGGCCTGAGTAAATACTGCAGTATTTGGAGTTTCCCCAGGTGCTTCTGCATTCAGCCCACAGTTCCTGAGGTGAGGCAGCAGGAGCCGGAGAAGTGGCGCCATGCAGGGGCTCTCGCAGGGTGAAGCCAAAACAGGGCAGTGCTGCCTCCAGGTCTCTCCTTCTTCCAACTCCTCCAGGTCTCTCCTCTGTAATTCTCTCAGAATACATTCTTTCGGAATTACAGAGGAGAGATCCCCTTAAAGGATCTTTAGCATGAAAAAAAAAAATGAAATACACAAGGAGAACCCAGACAAGGGCTAAATGGTCAGAACAAGCTGCAGAAGCAGCGACATCAGCTCCCAGAGAAAAATTTCTGTAGGTTTTACAGGAGCAACTCTATCCTGTTTTGACTAGATGTTTGGTCCAAATCTCTTCTACCCTCACAACTTCTTCACACAAAACAAGTTCCTACCTCTTTTTTTCCTCCTCCTTGGCCCCTGATTTTACTTTGTGCCTTAAATTTCAGCAAATAAAGCAAAACAGGAAAAAAAGGGATGAACATGATATTGAAAATCATAAGACGCAGTCATATGACAAAATAACTGGCACCCTCCCATGTCCTTCCTTTGATCATCGCATTTCGTGTACATTAATTAATTTCTTGACTTTCTTCTGGAGCAAGGTAACTGCTTGTTTTGAGGTAGGAATCCAGAAGCAATTAAGAGGACAACCGGTTCCTGCGCCTGCTCCGGGTTAGCAGTGTGGCACTGAACCATCCTCATGCCCCAAACCCCCGCATCCTTCTTCAAGAAGCCCACACACTGCAACAGCTGCCAGAGTGTTTCAGGCACCTCCCTGCAAAATATCAACCCTGCTGTAAGGCCGCAGGTGTAGCATGGGTGATTCAGAAGCTGTAGGCACAGTGGAAAAGAGCACAGGCTCAAGCAATATGCTGCGACTGCCTATGCCATTTAATCCTGGCCCGGGCCAGCTAGCACTCAGCCCTGCTCAGCCCCAAACAGCGCACCTGCACGCAGCAGGGACTGCTCACAACACAGGGTATAGTGGAGGCCTCCCTCTCTGGGCAGTGGAGGGGGGTGCAGAGATCAGGACAGAAGACATTGTGCTGTTTTCCATTGGGAGTGGAGAGCAGACTCTGACCCTGCTTGATTTGTTAGAAATAGTAGCACTGAAGGGACCTAGGCTGCACAGTCCCTGCAGGACACGCACTGTTGGGCTTCTCAACCACAGGCACAAGTCCCTCCCACAGCCTGGCAGGGCCCAAATCCTACTTATAGGAATGGCCTTCGACATTGCAAATGCAGCCCCATCATTCTCCATCCACCTCTATGTACTACCTTCTCTTTCTTCCTCTGCAACCTTTGGAATGAGTCTCCTCAGGACATGGCGGCCTATCTGGCACCTTCTTAGTTTCCACACTAACTTTACCACAGTAAAACAAAGTATGAAGAGCTGACACTGACAATGTCCTGTAGGACTACTTACAAGAAGCACACTTCTTGTTAAGTGGTTTGAATTTGAGACTGACTGAAACACAGAGGAGAGGAGAAAGCACACCAGTGTTTGGAAGAGGTGTGTACAGAACAACATGTTCACTCTTAACACTTTAATATCCCTTTCATCTACAACTTCAGCAAAGCTCCAAAGGTTCAGGGTTATTGCAAGAAATGCAAGAATTCTGAGAATGAAGATTTTCTTTCTGAAAAAAGAGAATTAACACAGGCAGGCTTCCAACGGATGTTAACATTCATCACATGGCACTACAGCTGGCAATCCTACCTGTTGTTCATGTCTAGGCCTTGCTCTGCACAACACACAGAACAGGCAAATCTCCCCGTGTCCTACACTTGGGAGCAGTAAGTGTATCTGTGTGTTCTGTTTCATGAGAAAACAGACTATAGCCTCCCAGGTTAGACCATAAAGCCTTATTTTAAAACAAACAAACAAGTGTGGAGATAGTGTTTCTAAATGTGCAAACTGGAGGATACTCAGCGCAATGGAAAACCATGGGAGATCAAGCATCCAACTCCATCCAGATAATCTCCACTGCATTGCCACATACTTACAAAACTTCTACTCACACTGGAGAACTCTGCTGCTTTTATTAACTACAGACATTAAAGACTTGAGAGGAAAACTCTGCAAAATTTGTAATAACTAATATGAACTGCGGCAGAACAATCACACCATACTGCCTCTAGGAAACAGGTAGAAACAAACTACAGAAACAGATCAGGGAAAATGGCTACAATCACTGTCTGCACATGTTCAAAAGATAAAAGGATCATTTTGCCCCATTTTCAGACCTAATATTTAAGCTATGGCAAAAGAAGAAAATAAAATGCAATGAAAAAAATCTCAAGTGTGTAAAAGAACAGCAGTATCATTAATGTTGCCTATATGAACAAGAATAAAATCAAATACATTGCATTTTCAGAGATTTAATAATTAAGTAGTGACAAGAAAGAAGAAGGGAAAAAAAAAAGCAGGGCTCCCGTTTCTCCCACAAAAATCTTTTTCTCCAAATTTGCCAACCAACAGAAAAAATAGATTCCTGAAATCCTCCTAAAAACTTGTTCTTACAATGACTTGTTAAACAGACTTGGTTTAAAGTCATGGCCCAAACATGGATGCTTTAAAAAGGTTCAGAATATATTCTACATCTGACACAGCTCTCCACACTGTTTCGTGGGTGTTATATATAGCATACCTTTAGGCACTAGAGCCACCATATGAGAAAGGAGTAAATCTCCTTAGAAATTAATTGTATGTCTTCTCACTTGTTTTTTTCCCAAAGGTGAAAAACATATAAAACAGTTTTTCACTTCTTCTTTCTCTCTTTATGATGTAGAAGAAGGCTAGAAGTTCTTTCCCAAAAACATATGGAGCAGACACAGAGGTTACCTGGTTTCTTAGTTTAGACTCAAGAGGATAATCACACCTATCCCTGTAATTTTTATAGTTAGAGGTCAGAAGAAACTGAGTAAGAAGTTTCCAGTTGGAGAGGTTAAATGCTGAGTTTTTCACCACAAGACTCAGTTTTGTTTTCCAAATGAAAGCAAGTTAAATCAAGTTACGTTAAATTAAATCAGTGGTAAAATTTTAGTAAATTGTTTATCTCCCAAAACTTTTGACATTTTCCAAGTACATATGATACCATCATCTACTCATTTTCCAATTTTCTGGAAAAAACTGAAGTGAAATTCCCCCTTAATCCCTTAAAAAAAAAAAAAGAAAAAAAAAGGAGAAAGCTGATAAGAACTGAACTGCTAAGGAATCAGGAACATCAAATGTACGACAATGATAAGCATTCATTAAGTATTTATAATAGCAGGGCATTAGCCATTAATAGCACAAGTCTGCATATAAGTCACACTGCACTTTCTGAAAGTATGAAACTGCAGTGCAATAAATTACAAAGAACAAAAGTTTTAGGAAACTCAATTAATATAAAAAATACAAAAAGTGATGTGGTGAGAGATGACTGTCTTAGAACTATGCATGTGAACCACTACACTGGAAACAATCGATCAGTGGGAAAAAAAACAGGGACCAGCCAGAAACCAGGTGTATCCAGCTCTCATAGAACAATGGGAGGCAAAGAAATTCTACTTCACAAGGCATTAATTGCATCCCCTTGTATGCTCCAGTATCTAGGGCTACATCACCAGTATCTTGTGTTGGATCAAAAGCCAATTAGATATCAATTCGCTCAGATCAGACCTATCGCTGTTCCCAGCTATAGCAGGAATGGGTCCATGGGTTTTTCTGCTGGTCAGTCATCACTGGAGAACAACAGGAGGCAAAGCGGAAGGAGCCTGAAGATACGGCCTGCTGCATTGGGTCACATGCATTTACATCATCACATCTGCCGACTGACTTGTGAAGCATAGCAGTCCTTTATTTTAAAGCATTACTTGTTTCAGAGCAATGCAGAAACATTCGGTAACTCTGCAATACCCCCGATATTTGTTTTAAATATCCATGGTCTATGTGAAAAAAAAAATAAACTTATTATTGCTCATTAAATTATTATTTGGAAAATTACTGAAGAGCATTATTTTATACATAATTATTCTATTTCAGTTGTTATTGTTAGGATTATTTTACTGTTAAATTTTACTTTTATCAGACAGAAACAAGCTAAAATTAGAAGGAGTGCGAATCATATGGATCAAAGACTATCCATCAGTGTGTCACACACCATGTGGCATTGTGTTTTGCTAAGTCAAAGTCATGCTCCAAGTTTCAAAACTTCAAACAACTGAAATACCACAACATTCATAAAACAGAACTGAGCTACTGGGAGTAAGAAAAAAAATACAAAAAAGGTAACAGACCTCAACAGCAGATAGTAAAATTAACATTTCAACAGTTCTCGCCTTTCATCTCAGTCTCCATAGTACATTTTTTCTGGAAAAGCTACGATTTAGGTTTAGAAAGATGCAGAATTACATAAAACATCTGGAATATGGGACAAGGAATATTGGCTTATTATCCCTGGTGGACCCTCCCTATGAAAAATTTAATAGGTCTGTTTTGGTAGTTTTAATCTCCAGAGCACCCCAAGCTATGTTATGGAAACATCATCTTGGTAATTTATATTAGAAAGAACACCTGGTGATGAAAGCAAATATACCCTCTTTAAAATTGTGAGTGATTTTTCTTTAATCCTCAAACTTTTCATCTTCTTAAATATATAATTTTTAACAGCTTGACTAAAAATTAGTTTTTGTATCTTTGAGACTGATCACATTGTAACCATTGTGAACTTACACTATTTTATTAGAGAGCTACATTTCTTCATTCCTGTCTTCAGAGAACAAGTCATTTTGTCTTTACTTTGACATTGGCCTTTTACAGATTACTGAGGAAGCTCTGTTGAATCTTATATGAATATCACAAAATCACTTAAAATGTTGTCCGTTTATTACTCCACAGCTTCAAACACTAAGGGGGAAAAAAAAAAAAAAAAAAAAAGCACTGGTAAAAAGATTCTCCCTCTCCTTATTTCTATCTCTATTTCTAAAGGCAGAGTTTCCTATGAACAATAATAAAAAATATAAAGTTTGTCACATTTTTCCCTAGTATAATTTCAAATGACAGCATACGGCAAATATGAATAATATAACTTGTGATCTGTAATTGCCTTCTTGTACCTATTATGTTTAGTATACAATTCCAAAATAACTAGTAAAAATCTGTATGTGAGAGCAGAGAAATTGTTTTCCATTAAAATCATTAACGGCATTTCTCTGAATAAAAATGCAGTTTAACGCTATGTATCTTAAAGAAATGTAGCATACAAATTTCTATTGTCAGACTGCCTTATGCTTTAATAAAAAAAATCTTTAACTGTTAATTTATTGTTTTATTGATAAATGGGAAATTAATGAAAGAATATATCAAGCACCAGTCATCTATAAAACAAGTTACTAATAAAAATGCATCCTATACTTTCCAGCTACAATTAGGTTTTCATTTATCTAATTTCTAAAGAGACAACAGATGTACAAATTAATCTGTTTTTATCACTTAACAAACGTCACTTAAAATATATCTTAATACATATTTTGCATTTCCTAACAAAAAAGACTACAATATTATAATCTGTAGCCTATAAAGATTTTCAGAAACATTTTTTTTATTAATTTGACACTGATACGCCTCCGTTTCTAATATCCCAACCCTGCAACATTTTAAATGCAATTAAAAGTGGTTATGAAAGAGTGTGGACTTCCTTGTGAAGTAGGAAATCACTCTTGTGATTAACATGCAAACGAGCTCATGCTGGCAGAATAGATTGGGGTTTTAAAACCCCAATTACTTTTGTATGATTATCTATTTACCCGTACACAGACTATTTTCATTTTTCATCTAATACAAAGTCATCCTGCTTACATTTTTAGCACAGCAATTAATATTTACAATAATTATGACATCAAGCACCATTGAGAGTACACCAAGTGAATCATTTACCATGTTCTTTAATAGATACGTTATTAAAATAAAATCTATGGCAGGATATAACAGAGAATGGAGATGTATTATTGTCCTTTATACACAGTCCAGCCTAATACAACATTCTGTTGGTTTTAAATTTAGTGAAGGGGCATATTATTTTTAGTATCTGAGTCAGTCAACTGCTGTTCAGATTGCAGATGCCAAAACTTTCAAGTCTGTAACAGCTTTGTATGAAGTGTAAGGTTTGTTTAAACTTTCACAGTAAAAATAACAATAAGATTACTTCCTCCAGTTTTTTTCTTTTTATCTTTTTTTTTTAATAATAACAGACAATTCTTAACTTTCTCTAACACACTTTGATTCATACCTGCTACAGAGTGCACATATACACATTTTTTCCAGACTTCTAAAGAAAATTATAATGCATTAATGACAGGAACTATGGTAATGGAAAAAGGTCACCCTCTTTTGAACACCTTCTGTTTTAAACCATTATATATACAGACATTTGAGAAAGCAAAGAATTAAAAGGCAGCCTTTGTGCAACCCATTACTGAAATATTATAGAATAATCTATATCAAATGTAGTGGAATAGCAGATTCTTTTGGATCTAAATTTACTGCAGCCACAGAAATGCTTTTATGCTTATTATGTATCTGCATGTTGATTCAATTATTAAAAGAACACCTGACAGCAGACTTACTTAATTGAATTAATTAAACTGGAGGAATAATCACAGAATTACTATTGTATGAATTTTGTCCTGAAAAGTAACACTGGCATTTTGAAATTGCAAGTAATTTGAATGGTGAAATACACTAAGCAGAGAAGTCTTCACTTTCTGTATTCTGAAATTCTTCACCTCATACATGAACAAATGGGACATATCAATGAATAGACAGCTGTGAGTAATGAATGCCCTTTCTTCTGTATTTTCATTTCTTACGTGAGCCCAGCTATGTCACAAGATCTTTTAAAAACTTTGTAAAAACATTCCAAATAACAGTAATATTTTTTATCTCTTGCTCAGAAATAACGTAAAGTGAGGACTATCAGACACTGAGAGAAAGGCAGCGTAACACTGAAACGCTTGTGTGAAACGGTGCTTCAAGCCAGGATGTCTAGGAAAGATTTGAATATGTCCAATCCTAATGATGGAAACACTGTTTACTGACTAGAGCAAGCAAATTAAAGATGTCAAACGATTTTAAAAACATTTTAATAGATCACTATAGTGAGTTTCTCCTATTGATTTTAGCAACAGGAGCAAATTTCTTCAGTGATTAAATGTTACGCCATATTGTACATAATACAGTCTTTCGAAGGCTTTCCAAAAGCATTTTTGTTATTATTTAAACTGATGAACTTCAGAGGAATTTGTTATGCCTTTTTCTATTTAGTTACATTTGATAATTCGCTAGACATAAGTGAAATTTTACACAACAGATTTTTCTACATGCATTTTCTGCTTCCCTTGCTTTCACACCAAAAAACACACAGAGGAATCTCACTGTTCAAAACAGAAGTTTATACTGGCAAAGAGCATTCCTGGAGTGCAAGCACCCAATCTGGCATATATCCAGGTCCCAGCTATTAGCTCTGTATCACCAGTGGGTATTTTTCTTAATTCCTCTTGCAGGGCTTTGCTTTTACAATGATTCACCTAATAGCAAAATGTATAAAATAGTCGAATTTTTGTATGACTGAATTCTGAGACTGGATATTTACCTTACTCTAATATCAACTGCAGCATGGTAGAATCACACCCATCACCACTTTTTTTTTTTTTTTTTTTTTTAACAGCAGTGTCTTTTCTCTTGCTAAAAATGAAAATTGATGTTTCTACAAATAGAAAAGTATTAATTTAGAGATGATTATTAATTTAGTTTACTAAAAAGAATATGAATTTTACAGATGTTCAGTCAGACTATTCGTAACTAGAAATGAAATAATACATCTAACATCTATATACTATAAATCACTGATTTTTTTACATTTGTATTTTCCCTCATATTCCTACTTGAATATAATTCATTTTATAAATATGTCTGATCCTGCCTCTGACCTTACTACACTTTAAGCTCTTTTCTGCTCATGGAAAGCTAATTTGCATTTTTTAAAAATGTGTCTGTATTAATGATCTAATTTACCACAAAAAGGCTTTATATTAAATACAAAAAGGACAGCCATTAGCTTTCTTTCCACAATAAAATCAAAACAAAAAATAAAGCGTCTCATTTACACAACAATTAACAGATTTTTTTCCTAATACAATGTTAAATGAATCTGTACAGTTCAGTATTCGTAAACATTACACATTGTGCAGAATTCTCATTTTACAATCAAAATAAGGAATATAATAAATATGCAAAGTTTTACAAAACATTTTTCTGAGAAATCTATACATCCATTTTAATACCTATATTAATAACCACAGTGGTTAGATTTTTCTTTTACATAAATTATACAAAGTACATTGCCATTACATACCATTTTAATACCAGTTTATTATAGCTTTATTTCATAATATTGGAGGTGGAAATGGAAACAGTGCCATCATGTGATACTTTTCAGGCTACTTCACTTCTTTTATTTCCAAGGAGTGAGTCTCTTGCTGCTATACAAATAGCAGAATTCCTAGAAAAGCACGCAATGGCATTATAATTTATTATATGCCATTTTGTAACTACATCATTTTAGGTATTTTTATGCATCGAGTGTTGAAAACACCTTCTAAATCTGCAAAGGTAAACAAGCATATGATCAGCACAAACGTAACCTAGCACCTTTTATTAGGAGTTCACAAATTATCCAAAACAATCTTGTGACATTCCTTTCAGTTTACAGGCAAGATACTAATCCGAACAGATTCATTTTCACAAAAGAGCAGAGAAGTTAAATTCACTGGTTTTAATTAGTACTGGGCAGGCTACTTGGAAAAAAACCTAATACATGAAATCGTCACAGACGTACAATATCAAAGCCAAATCCAACTCATATTATATTTACTAGAGAAGATATTTTTTAATGAAATCAGACACACGGTCAGTTTTTCTTTTGTATTCATTTCATATTGAAATAAAGGCTTTTTTCTCCCCAGAGGTCACAATAAACTAGAAAATTCAGACTCGATGCTAAAGACACACATATTTCCACTTATCCCTTGCCTCTTCCAGAGATCAAGGCAACCATTTGACAACTGCTTGGAATCTAGAAATGCAACTAATCTATTAAATCTGAAATCCAACTTTACAGCACAACTCACAGCTGCCAAATCTCAAACTACTTTACAGAAGCTTTTTTAAAGATATTTCTTCATGCAAACTGAAACCCTCAGAGTGAATTCACTGACACACAGCTGAATGTTGATGAAGTAAATGCAGGAATTTTAACTTTTAAGAGCGAGCAGAGATGCTAGATTGTGCTTACAAAGTTTCAGAGTTTGTAGAATGAGAACAATTTGTGAACAATTATGACTGAAATTTGGGATGATTAAAAATCCCCGCACAGTTTAACAGGCTACTGCTCCACGGGCAAACCATTAGAGTTATATTATTGATTCTACGCACATGTGTATACAGACGTTTTTGAAATGCTTGGATTTCTTTACAAGGGATGCAAAAACTCATGGTGTATGCATGCAATCCACATATTTGAGTTGTTCTCCAGTGCATTTTGAGCTTGACACAGACATAAAGGGATTTCATGCAAGTTGTGTTCCATGTATCTGTAACTCCACGTATGAGCCAGCTCTACAGCTGGTGAGCGTATCTGCTTTTGCTGAAAGGTAACAAAACAAATCCCTCCAACACTGAGAACCTTCAGAGAATGGGATTCAAACCGGAAACATTAAATGCAAGACAAACACTGCAGCAAGGAAAGAACAGGGAGAAAAAAATATTATGTTCTTACTTAAATTTAATGTGTACTACTTAGAGATAATATTTTCCAAATTGCTCAAAGTAAAGCAAATTGCATTTACCAAGTTGGAAGACAGGCCAATTGCGCACTGCATAAATACTGATCTGTACACCCAGAATAGGGAACTTTAATTTTTATGTTTGCAGCCCAGAAAGCAGAAAACTTGTTTTTGAAGAGCAAAGAAAAAGAGATTTTGTTTTTTATTCTTAAATGCTTGATCTTTTCATTACTGCCAGGAACGCCCACCCTGGCTCCCTACCTTGCACTTCCGCTTGCTGGTTAGAAAACTAATTTGACTGGAATTTAACCAGCAAAAATGATACGTGGAAATCTTTGCAAGGAAAAATCAACCAACAACAAGTTATTTAATTCCTCATATAGGGATTTTTCAAGCTTTTTTTATTATTGATGGTAATTACCATCTTTGAGAGTGATAAATATTTCTCTTTTTCTATGTAAGGGGTTTAGACTTGGTCTCTGTAAGTGCGGAACAAATAATCCAGCAACCATTCCCTGTCATCACGAGATGCACAGAATCACATAGACCCTTACCACATAGTTCTATTTTTTAATTTTTTATCAATTACCACTTTTATTGTGTTGAACTAGATGATGAGTATTAACAACCTGACCTTACAAAATACCATCCGGATACTTACAAAGCTATACAGAAACAAGGTTAAAAATCAGGTAATATCATTTTTTAAGTACGTTTAGCGCTAAGCAAGGGGAATTATGACCTGGTGAGGCACCTGCTGGCTGATCAGCCAAAGCATTTGAGAAATATGGAGAAGGGAGTCAAAACTTGTTTCATTTTCAGACCCTAGTCACCCCATCAGCAGCTTAGCACAAAAGAAGTCTGGATGTTCCTTGTGCCCCGTTATTTCCTGTGGTGCCCAAAACAGCTGCTCAAGACTGAGACTATATTGCAGGTTAAAACATTGAACGTAAGTGGAGGAGAGTGCTCCAAGAAATAATTTGCATAAATATTTCTGCAATTTTGAACCAAGGAACAGGCTGTGTACAAAATGACATTCATCTGTATTCATATTTCTCTGTCTCAGAAATCCAACGTTCTAGACAGATGTCAAAACAATACAACGAATACCAAATATTTGATAGGGAAGATCTAAAACTCACCTGGCTACCTGAGAAGACAGAAAATCAGAGGCAGTGCTGCTAACTAAAGCAAAAGACTGCAAGCATTTTTATGTATCAACCTGCAAACGTGCAGGAGGCATCTCATCTCACTTAAAATTAATTTTTCTTCAGATCATTCCAGTTTGGAGGAAGCTGTAGGAAAACCCCAAGCAACACTGAACTTATACAATTCACATTATTTTTAAATTATTCTCTCTTCCATATCGCAATTATGTAATATTTTTAACAATATGTATTTCAATTTTGTAGTCTACTAAGATGAAGGCAAAAGGTATTTCATTTCAAAACTGTAGTAAATAAATAAGTAAATAATTAAATTAAATATTTTATTTTTTCTTTTTTTTAAGTGTTGAGACCTTTAGATAATGAATGCACTGTCTGGCAGTCAGATAGCTAACCTAGGAAGGCACTATTTATCTAACTACAGCACCCACCTATTTGAATAAGCCACAAAATCCACAAGTATATTCCCAAATTACTAGTTTAATTTCTCCAGCACAGACTCACCTGGACCAAATTCATTGGGAGGAAAAGGCTATCGATGTAATGTAGAACTGCATAAGAAAATTATCAGACATTCCTCACAGTATTTAAAATTTTAGACAAAAAAGTATAGTTTAGACCAGGTTCTGAGCATAGAGTTACACGGTGTCCTTAATTTGACAAGGGACTGGAAAGAGAATTAAGAGTTCACCATACTCTTCAAGGCATACTGGAACAACTTCAGCAAGGATATAAGGCTTCCTCAAATAGAAGGACAGTTACCTTAACTTTCCAAGCCAAACAAAGTGTCAGATGAAATAAGATATACTGTCAGAAAAAGAAAAGTAAGCCATAGGTGGTGGTTTAAAAACATGTTTGCTGATAGCTGCAGCACCATATGCCATCATTTCTGAGCCACAGGTTGCCTTATGAAACGAGCTCTGCGGTCCGGTGATAACAGCACTGACATGGCCAGAGAATGGGAGTTTACTCAGCACTTGTCACTCATGTTAAACGGAAGGAACAGATAGACGTTCTCGTGTGCAGGGACAGCTAAAACTAGGCCTGAGCCAGAGCAGCATGCCCATGTCCATGCAGGTCTCTAGTTAGGGTTGCAAAGCAGCGTACAGTGAGATGCATGAGATGTGGGGCTGCTTCAGTGAACAATGAAGCTCAAAACCATACAAACTCCTAGCCTTCATAAAATACTCTTCTACAGGGAACTTTATAGCCTTCTGGTGGAAAACAGGTGTTACTTTAGGACATCAACAAATTCCCAAATCAACTCTTATTAAAATGCCAAGTAGGAAGTTTCCAAAACTGTTTATCAGAAAATACCAAATGAGTGCCAGAAACAGACCTGGTGTAACGAAGTCTTTGTATTTGATAGGAATATTCACAATTGAAAGGCAGAAATGGTCTATATATGACGAAATATGACTGGACATGTTTTTCTGTCTGTGGACTGGCAGACAAAAGCAAAATCCCTACAGGATGAGCTACCGCAAGCTTTAAGACAGCTTTAGAATAGAGTCTGATGTGTGCGAAAGACATAAGAGGTCAAATAATCCCCTTATGGTTACAGAATATACAGTAAAAAATTCTATTTCCTTGTAAGATCTCTTTATTTCACTAGTCTTTCAGATAAAGTATTACGATTAAGTAACGTGTGGCCTTTAGTAGGACCCACTGGTTTATGGGATGGTACCTTCTGGTAGAAACCTGCCAGAAGAAAAAAGACTGAGATAAAGCAAAATTTCTGAAACAGAAAGAAGAAAAAAACAACTTAATCTCAAAGTTACTCATTCTAGGGTGGAACATTCCTTCCACTCTTACCTTAAGACATTTTTTCCACTAAGCTTATCCATGTTTTGCAAAACCTGCCACTCTGTTGAAGGGATACCTACTGCCAACCTTTCTTCTTGGACTCGGATTTACACGAAAAAGGAGAAGCCTCTCCTTTAAAATTCCTTTGTACTACCTGCAAGGCTTCTGATAGTAATCCACTAGAGAGAACACACAACAGTACATCCTATCTCCAAACAAGCCTCCAATTCTGGTCCCTACACATAGTCACTCATTGCCACCTGAAGCAAAACATCCAGAAAACTAATACAACTCTCAGAAGCAACAAGAAGCTCAAGACAAACTTGAGTTGTCTTCTCTTATTGTTTCTTTAAAGTAGGAACTCCCACAATGTGCGTGTTTTCTTCTGAAAAGAAACACAGTGGTTTCAGCCACAACACAGGAACAACACAAACCCAACCTTAGGCAGTCTCCTGAAGTTATTTTTACCCGCCTTTAACAAAAATACATCAGGCTGCCAAACATGGAAGTTCTGAAAGACAAAACTACTACGAATTGTATCTCTTCAGACTATGAATATTCAAGTATAATTGGGTTTTATGATGGAAAAACCCACATTCGCTCAAGATTATACAGGTGACACCTTTCACTGTGAGTCAACACTAAATCAATTTCCAGACTTGTGTAAGAGTACATAGTTTTGGCCATTTGCAATGTTGCAGATGAGCTATAAAACTGAATTCCTGAACACTTGCGCTTCAAGATCAGATTGCACTTCACAGCTGTTGTGTTTTACCCCAGCAGAGGGTGCATTTAAGCAAGTGGAAAAAAGCAGTTTTCTTTTATGCATAGCTTGAAGTGCTTAGGGGTCCTTTGAATGAAATGTAACGCAAGCATACATTATATTTAAAATATATTAAATAATCCATGAGAAATAATTATTAAGTCTACCTGCAACACTTGTCTCATTTTTCTGTAGTTCCTCAAGTGCGACACAGAACAACATCACATTGCTGCATCTAATCAGATGGAAGGGTGAAGTTTGAGGCATGGAACTAAATTTCGTAACTTCATGATGAACATGAGGTCTGTAAACTTGTGTAATGAAACTGCTGTTATGATTACTTTTCAAAAAGGAAACTTTTGTTTAATCTTCTACATTAAAAGACTGCTGAGATTGCAAAAGCAAAGCATTTAAAAAACCGAAGATGCCTGAAGTAAAGCAGTACATACGTCATTATTTCAACCTCCACTGCATGACCTTTCCTGAATCTTCATTATTATGTCCCACATTATTTGTTTCCCCAGGACTTACGTTTCATCACTGCATTGGATAGAATGAGTTTTGAAGATGATTTGGGATTATTTAATGATGTTATTTAGTGTTATTTTTGTGTAGAAGTCGTAGTCTCTGTTCTATTCCACCTTTGCTGCTGAAATTGGAAGGTAAATGGCCAAGGTATGGGTACTAGGAATAAAATGCAACTCCAAGGAAATGGATTTCTGACACAAAGAATTTTCTCACAAGGCTGTATGAAATGAAAAAAGATGAATAAACTTCCATTAAATACACGGTCTTCATTTCCTAGGGTGTCAAAACCACCCCTAATATGGTACCAAGATGTAAATAAGCGTGAAGCTTTCACAAAATTTCATGCATAGTCTCTGCTGTATGTATGTTCTGGGGGGGGGAAACATAGTCTGGGGGAGGAAAAAAAAAAAATCTAACCTATTTTCACAAATTGTTTTATTCCTCTGGCCAAAAGAGACTGAAATTGTGAAAACAAATAATCCATAATTATCTACCTAAAAATTTTCTTCCTCTAAACTTAAATGAAAAAATAACTGTTTAATGAAGTAATGTCCGAGTAAAAAGTGAATAAGTCATCCTTTCTAAAACAAGATTATATTTTAAGGAGCAGAGATTCCTTCCACTTGCACAAGATTAACCCCATGAAGTAATTTTCAAATAAAACTCTGAATAACATTAAATATTAAACTATAACAATTAAATAGTTCCAGACTTGCACTGCAATTGGACATGAGGTAAATAAATAAGCAGAACTAGTTAGTTTTCAGTTACTTCTGAGAGCAACAGAACTTATGAATAACAGTATGGACATACTTAATACTTTTTTCTTCACTAGAGGCACTATTTTGGATGTTTCTGTTATATAAGCCAACTGTTTTCACGGATATTAGTATCTTTGAGGCCACTATTTCTTCATCAAATTTGTTTGAAGTTGACCACCAGGTCCAAGAATTATTGTGGGGGACATACAGACAGCATGACTGTAACAACTTAGGAAACTTCTGTTTTCTTACAATGTTAAAAATAGCAAATCTAGGCTATGGTAGCCTAGGAGATAGACAATTCCACAGCAGGGCATTTTCTGCAGGGAAGGTCAAGCCAGAAGAACACAGGAATTCAGTTCTTGCCTAGTGGTAAGAATTCTCAACCTGATGAACTGTCCTAACAAGATAAAAGAAAGTGCAGGTAAAACTATGCCAGTACTACATTAACTATTCAATCCATTAGAATATTTTAAATAGCATACTCAAAAGAAAATACTGTCTTTCAACACAGCATAATCACCTGTTGTTAGCAAGTTTTGTTTAAATCTGTAATAAAATTCCAGATCTGTATCTCTGGTAATCATGTAACAGAAGTTACACTTACACTTCATTGATGAGAAGACGGTAGAGCAACTCATTCACTCACAGTGGACTAATGCCATATATAAGCTAGTTATGTATCCTCATTTTCTCTTTCACTCCCATGAAATAGATACGAAATTCATCTCCACCTGATTTGTTTCATGAATAGGTCTCTCCGAGTATGAAGTTACAGATAAAGGAATTTTCACAATCTTCAACAGCATCACACTGGAGATGCATGGCTTTGCCAATTCAAGTTTGAAGCAACTGAATGTAAATTACAGTTTAAACATAACAATTAAGAATGATTTAATGTCCACAATATTGTAGCACAATTAAATTGCATAAAAAAGAGCCACACTACTATACAAGCTAGAAAATACAGTAATATCACAAAAAATGGCAAAACAGTGAACTGAATTTCACAGTTGTACTTTCTCAAGTGATAAAGCACTCTTTTCACAAACAACTTTCACTGGAAACCAGGCTGGTTTTGTTCTATTTTTTGAAGGAGGTAGATGGAAAAAACAGCTAAGGACATCTTTAACATTCAGTTTTAACACTTTATTATTTAAGAGTTCTTATTTTGGGTAAAGATATTTATTTTTGTTTTAGCTACACCTTTGTTGTGGTTTGCCTTGTTTTTTAAAATATATTCAAAAACATGCAACTCATTAAAAAAAAGTTTTCAGGCTTTAAGAGAAGCCATCTTCAAAATCTGCTATGTACAATATCCTCTCCATTTTATGTGTTTCCCATTAAGAACAACTGACATTTTGGGACAAAAATACTTGCTCCAGGACAGAAAAAAAATGTTTTTTTTTTAATCCCAAATGACTGAGAACACTAAATTGCAATAAATACAACCTGCACAGGCTTCACCTAGCTCACTTATTGTGATAGACATGGTTGTCAATGAAGACACATAAGAGATCTAAAGGAGAAATAATCAAAACTTCTTACTTCATGAGTTTTGAAAGCGAACAACTACCTTTCTGAATAACATTGGCTCTGTTAATTCCCTTTTTATGCGTAGGCCATTGCATAACAGCATAACAGACACCTTACAGCAGTGTGGAAAATCCAGCAGTGAAATGCATGATCAGATATACCACATCTGAAATTTTTCAGACATAATCAGCATGTTTGGAAGGTTGAGGACTGAAGTTGTGTTTACATAACAAATAAGAATTTTTACACCAGCCAAATGTTACTTTGATGAAATTTGCATTTTCCTCTATTGCTGTCTGAAACACAGTCTGAACTTAATGGCTCTTGAAGGTGGCACAGGTTGCTATTTATCCTGTACACTGTAAAAACTTTCCCTGCCTTTCCCTGTCCATGAGATTATGATGCTTATCAAAAATCCTGTGAGTGCAGGCCAATGCAAGAGTGATAAAAGTAAAACGTTTAATGCAACTCCAGCATTGGAACACTGAAGGAGACACTGACTCTATAAAGACACTGCAGCTTTGGCAGATGTGACAGAAGAGCAGATATTGTGTAAATAATTTTAGGATTGTGTCTTTTGAGAGACAAATTCCGATACTTGCATCTGCATGAATCCCAAAAAGGCACTGACTGAAGAGGGATACAACATTCATGTTGTTCTAGAATACAGATGCCGACACTCCGTTATGAGCTCATCCTTCTCTAAGTATGAAGTTACTTAAAATCTTTCTTGACAGAGAGTACCCACAATACGGATCTTACCTGTGTCTTTACATCATCACAGGCAGCAACACTACCCCTAAACTATCCAACACGTATAGGAGTATCTATAGAGGTACATACATTGCTTGAATTATCTTCTGAAAATGAAGGCTTCCTAAATGTACAAAGGGCAATGAATTTCTTTTTTTTTTTTATCTGTATAAAGTAGATGCAGATAAAACATTCAATGGTTTTACTGTATCTGTCCTGAAATTTGTTCTAGAATTTTATGTCTCTCAAGATTCTTTTCTCCCTGAAATGTGAAGGAATGGAGTTCTAGATTCTTCATTCAGGGGCTTGATTGTCCCTGATTCTAATAATGAAAATCCCATACTGCAAACTTCCACTATCAATTGCTTCAAACAGCTATGGAAAATGGATATCAATGGATATCTGAAACTGTAGGGATAACACAGGCTAATTATGGCAATCATAGAGTCACGGAACGGCAGAGGTTGGAAGGGACCTCTGGAGGTAATCTGGTCCAACTCCCCTGCTCAAGCAGAGACAACTAGAGCAGGTTTCTAGGGACCATGCCCAATAATGTCACAGTACATGTAGTTTCCTGAACTCCGCTTTTCAGCTGTGAACAGCATCATACAGAATATATTTGCCATCACATTTGGCAAAGGTTTCTATATACTCTGTTCTGTATAAGTTGACCTTTTTTTCATATATTTCTTATTGAATCATTTAGTTCACAACAGGATCAAAGAAGCCACATTGTTCGTGTTCCTTCCTCCTGGAAAAAGGCTAGGAGAACTTTTAAGTTTCAGGATGTAGAAGGCGACAGGACAGATCTCAAGCGTAAGTGTCTCTGCCTTCTACTCCTGCCTTTGCTTCCCTGATACTGTCCCTGAAGGATGCCAGGACAATGACCGTGGTGCTTTAGGAACCCTGGAAGATTCTCCATCTCACTCAGTAGCTCACTGCAGAACTTTTCAGGAACAGTGTCTAAAATACAGAGTTCTCTTACAAAACCCAGCCCATCTCACACCACACCTAATAGCATTATGACATGCATTTTACCTATACAGGACCAATGACAACTGTTTGCATCATCTTTGACAGCATGACAAATCCCCTCAGGAGCTGATCTGGCCTTCCTTCACACTGCATTATCATCACAATGAGGTTCACCGTCAGCAATAAATATGGCATAGTAATAATCACGTATTTTCATTAAACAGTTCTGTTAATAAGAGTTCAACAACAGTTAAATGTGAAGTTTGAAGAAAATATCCTGTGTCTAAAAGGCTATTGAATTACAGTGGCATGATGTCTTTTAAGTGCATATATATTCCGAAGTTTTAACTGGAACAGTTTCTTAACCGCCTTTCCTTCTGAGAATTTGTGTGAATTTTGTATTCAAACCCTCAGAAAATGCTCTACTTTTTACTTCAAGCAAAACAGCCTGCCTGAAATATAATTGGCCATTGTAGCTTCACTACCACTACTCATACCCATGCACTCTCTTCATGTAAGTAAAATGAAAGTGTAATTTGTGACTGCTGCCATGTTTCTCTTAAAGTTTTGCCGTACTTTGCCACTCACCAACCCCCGACCCTAACATCCACAGCACTTACCAAGCAATGACACCAAGATCATGCCGCTGTTAAATAGTTTTGTAGTTTTTTAGTACGATTTTTCATTTGAAATTGACTTCACACTTCAAATACATATTATTTACTGTTAAGCAATAAATGTATAGGCAAATAAATGTAAACGCCAACAGATGAACAGTGCTCTAACTTTACGAACATCTTGAAAGAGATGTCTGTTAATATACATAGTCCTAAGAGATGTTAAATGTATACACAATTGGCTGTTCAGCCAAAGATCTATTCACAGTCTTAAAATTAAATGCACACATTTATAAATGGAGTCCTGACGGCTCAAACGTTGTTAAGCCAAGCCATAGATGAATGCATCATCAAAATTGTTGACGATACTGCAGAACTTAAACATAAATTGCATGTCTAAGTGTTCTCATTGACAAAAAGGTCTATGGATGTTCAACTTCAGCAAGAAGGCCTGTAGATTTCCTGCATTTCTTTTAAAATCCTAGCCTCTTAATGAGAATGGGAACCCCTCACCAAGAAAAAACAGTATTTATATCATTTAGAAGAGAAAAAACTACTAAATTAGTATTTTTCCTGAAAGAAACTCAAGGAAGTAGTAAAGAATGCGTGGCAGCAGGAGACGTTCAGAAAATAAGTAAAAAGAACAACACAGTGTGTATTCCAGCTATCTTAACTATCACTGCAATTGGTATTATTTGTTTTCCTGATTTGCTGAAAAATGCTGTTGAGTACAAACACAGGAATGAAGCCTCAGAAACACATGAACCTGACACAACTCCACCTGATCTTGAAGAGTGCTTGTGAAAGGAGGCCAGACAAATCAGGTTTTACGTTTACAAGAATTACAGAAAGCAAACATCTCAGACTGCGAAAGCCTCCTGACGATTATTCCAAGTTGTTCTCAAAAACAGGTAAGAATCTCCTCGCTAAAACATCAAACAGCTCCTGGCAGGAGTTACTTCAGGCAGGCCCAGGGAACAAGACACTGCAGAATTATGGCCTCTCCATCACAGAACAGCAGCTCAAGAAAAAGGACAAGAGCAAGGGATTATGGAAGCTTAGATATTGTTCACAATTCAAATTAATCTTTGAGTAGATGATGGGTTGGAAGTGACATGAATAAGGAAGGAGAATTTTCAAGGAAATGTTGCCTGTGTCCCACAGGCAGGAGGATTTGCGTGGCTGAAATGCAGCTTCCTCGGTGCCTGACTGACACAGGCACCAACAAGAAGGCAGAAATTTAGGATAAAAAGCTTATCCTCATTAATGTAAGAGTTATCAGAGAAACATGTTTTTATTTTCTTACTTTTTGAGCAGAAAGCTGTTAAGTCAAGATAGGAAATGGAGCAGCTAAAACTTCCAGAAGAAAGAAGAGCAACAAATACAGTGCCCGACCCCCCCCAGGAGTCTCGTTCAGTCCCATGGAAATCCCTTCCAGCAGAGGTGACGGATCAGACCAGCGTGGCCAAACCCCTGGCGTCAGGTGAAAAGCTGAAGTAAACCTGAAGTAGCCTATATGCAATTACCCTTTCTGCAACTAGCTAAAACAAATCATAAGAAAATTATTCAAATTGTATAGCTATTAAATGAGCCAATAATGACAAGGGTAGGGGTTTTCTTCTTGCATATGTGCATATGTATCCTAGAAAATCATAATAAACGAAAAAAAGAGGGAAAAAAGAAAGAACTAACCAGACCTATTTAAAAATGCAGAAAAATGTGAATAATTTAAGCAATCATGTGTAGCGTATTTAGACAGCCTTTTGTCACACTGTGTTTGTTGTGCTGTGTCAAAGCAAAAAATCAGTTATAATAAGCATAATTATTTTAACAGATTTGAATGAAACTGTATCTACAAATTCAGTGGAGATGTTCAGGACAGCCCTTTAAAGCCACTGCGTTATATCAAGATAGAAGTGGTATTTTTAATTTTCAATAAAGCATTTTCAAGTATTTTAATAAACGTCTTTGTGATATTGGATTCTGTATTCCTGAGAAGTAAATAAAACAGTAACTCTGTCAAGCTCACAGAATAACTACTTAAGCCATTTTATAAGGCGGATATCCTTTTCCTTCTTTTCTATGAATGTACAAAGCTCTCCTTCAAGCTCTTACTAAATCTATTGATCTGTGAAACACAGTGCACTCCAGGGAGGCAATTCACTTGACGTTATATATCAGATGATGAGATGAATAATGATCATACCATTTGGTAATTAAACGTCTTACAAACCTTTTAACTGACTCAACGTCAGAAAGGTCAAATGAGGTTAAACCCTATTTTTCTGTTGTTTTTAATTCTTTTCTTATGTTAGAAATGCAAAAGTCATATTTAACTGTTGCTATAATACTGCACGGCAAAATCAAATAATTAAATAATGTACTTTTCATTCCTGTATTCCTATACAGTATGAATACATAGAAAAAGTGCTTTTCCATCCTACAGTCCTATTATAATCGTTAAGCTTTCGGAGAAGTAGCCATGCACCAGCACAGTGCAAATAACTAGCAGTATTACTGGATTAAGGGAAATGAACAGCACATAGATCAAATCTAAAATGTATCAAAGCATGTAGCAATTAAATTAAAGCTCCTTGCTTACTTCCTGTGTAGTTGCAGGAAACTCATTTTTTGCTAGAAGACGAATATAGGCTATTTTGGCTGTTTGAAGTCACTCTCAGAGTTCATCATCTTTCACTTCAATTTGGATGTTTTATCCATTATCATACAATGATACTTAGATGTTTGATACTAGAAACAAATTCAAAATATTTAACAAAGTAGTCATTTATAACTGTAATTTCATGAAAAGCTATGCATTTTGCTCTAAAATTGGCAGATGCAAAAACAATCAACAATGCCACAAATATGTTTTTTTCTACAGACTGCCAATACTGTACAAATCACCTGCCCGGAGAGCTGAGAATTTCTCTCCAGCCCTTCTGTCAAACATGGGCTTCCTTATAAAGGAGTTGTCTATTCCTAAGTGATGTCAGTCTAACCCTCTCCATTGTCATGATCCAAGACATGTATTCCCCCATCATCATTCAAACTATTATCAGCCTTCACTGCCACAGTAGACTCAGATCTCAAATATTAGAATGTTTTAGGATTTTAGCCTAGCGATTTTTCCTAGAAAATGGAGTAGTCTTTATCAGGTTGTAAAGAAAGCATCCAGCATCTTTCTCAAAAACAAACTGGAACAGATACAGTAAACTTCCACAAACATACAATCACACCACAAACTCTGAAATGACTAAACACGACCCTAACAGCCTATACGTACACATACATATATATATTATATTCATCTCTTGGAGCAGAGCAAGCTAGCACAGAAAAGAGAGGTTTCTGGGGTAGAAGCCGAAAAGCAAAGTTGGGATTTTACAGACCATCTGACGAAGTAAGGCGGCAGACCAATCTGCCAGCTCTTGGGCAGATTTTTTTCTGGGGAAGCCTCACATCCATGCTGAGGACTGGCTGTAACTACGGGATGTGAGAGAGAGGTGGGAGATACCTTCTTAATATCAACTGCCAGTTGCTCACAGTACTTCGTCTTTCTTTGTCTCGAGGTTGGGACCAGAGGTCAAGTTCATAAAATGAAAAGAGGTAATTAAATCACATACTCTGTCTTCTAGAATCTTTAAAGTATTGGACAGGGTATTCAAGTTCATACTGTAATAACTTCAAAATACTGTCCAATCAAATGTATTCCATCAATCCAATATACATATTTTCCAAGCCAATAAATCAAATACATTTAAACTACCTTGAACTAAAAATATTTCTGAATTACAAAATTAAAAGAACATAAAATATAAGCTTGCAGTAACATTAGTACTTCCTCAGACCTCCCACTCTCCAGAATTATAATATTCAGCAAATCTTCCATTTTTACTGTAGAAAATGAGAGACAAAGAACAAATATTCATTCTTCTAAAAGTTCAACATGAAAAATTTTAGAGAAAAAATATTACTCTGATGTAACTAGAAAGTAAGGTACTGCTGGACTTCCGCAATAGAAGGCCTAGCTTTAGACAAGTAAATAAACAGCTGCTCAGATCAAACTTATTTTAGGACACCCTTGAGAGAGAAAGCGCCTGAATCCTGTATTTCTTCAGTTTATGCCTGTTATTTAACCACCGACCTGTACACAGATATTCTCTGGAGGCTCAAGGGCGCTGACATAGGTTCACTTAGCAAACAGCTGCAGCAGGTAAGGGTGCTCCTGCCCTCCCCCTCCTTCCCCTGCTATTTGTCACCTCCCCGAAGCCCAGAGCTGCCTGCTGCCACTCAGCGCCTGGCAAAGCAACCACACCAGCCCTCCCAAGAAACTTTTCTGCAAAGCCAAGTAGCACAGCACAGACTGCTTTGCTAAGTGCCTTGATCTAAGATAATGGACATTCCACTGCACCACATGGGGAGCTTTTTCTTTACATTTTCCTTTTTGCAGTGTTATGTTGAAGAAAGGAGAAAGGAAGGACCTACAAGTTCTGGTGCACTGGTAATAGTGAATTGCTGAGAGATGGCAGAGATGATACCTAGAATTGCAGCACCCTTTTATTAAATAGTTACATGCTTTAGCTATTAAAATGAGTATTGATAAAGAGAAAGTAAAGATTTCATAAATCTGTAGCAAAGATTTTACAAATGGGTGTGCTTACTTCCACATTTCTTACAAGGTGGCTCAAAAAAGCCAACACAACACAATATTGTCATAACAGAAATCTTAAAATATTTTCCCATTCATTTTGTTAATTCAGTTCAGCCTATCATTGTAAAAATAAAACCAATAATGATGCTCTCATTCATTTAATCTATATAATCAGCAGAGAGGTAAAAATGAGGTCATGAGGTAAAAACTCACAAAAAAAGTACTGATAGGATGACAATGTAAAGATCACAAAATTCTGAACTTTTATTAAATGATTGGTAACGAGCTAATCTGAGCAAAATAAGATTTACATAAAACTAAAGATATTTGACAGAGTTGAGTAGAAATTTTCTATGTGTTAATTGTTTAAAAAGTGAGGGAAAGAGGGAAACGTGTTTGTATTATGGCATAAAATTAAATCTTAAACAAAACATAGTAAAAATTAATGACTACTGGCTATGAAAGAGACAGTTTCCATCTTGGAAAGAGGAAAAGTAAATATTCACCAACCTTACCGTAGTACACTGTGTTCAGATAATAAACACTAGTTTCAAAGTTACTTGCAAGACGTTACAGACGCGTCTTCGTCATATCATGCTATCCATCTCCTCTAATTTGAAATGTTGACCAGAATAAAACAAAATCCTATTAGGCTGCAAATTTAATCATAGAAGCACGGGAGTATCTATGTTTATTTCGACAGATGTAAAACAAAATTTAACTGAGTTTCCCCTTCAAGGATACAACAGCGAACTGAAATTTTAGTCTGTTTCCCATTAGTGTAACTACTTATAAAAATATGTATGACAGAAGTATTATAGGTTCTAAAACTCAAGTTGTTTGTGGTTCATGTTGTGTACAAAGTCTTATAGCTTGCCCTTGAGAAGCCAGTGTATACTGCTTAAATTATAAGCGAGCCGCTATAAATTCGCAGCCTGAAAATATATGCCTGGTATTTTTCTTCTGCAGAACCTTCGCTGGTTCTGAATAACTCCCTGAATTTTCATGTATGTACTAAAATCCACTCATGTATGCTTGGTAGGACCAGAGCCACTCTATGAGCCAGAATATCACCTATTTTGTTTCTATAGATTGCTCACCTTCAGAAAAATGAAGTAAAATTTCTTCAAAAACTTATACTGTGACCATTTGAACTGCATGAAAGATCATGTTAATACGCAGTTTAGCATGTGTTTCCTCTTCAAATCACCACTAAAAACCTATCTCCGGTAAACCGTGACTGACAACTGTTACCACTAAACAGCGGTTGTACAGACTGCACTAATAATTCTGAGGGCCAATCCCTGAGAGACAGGGATCTTTGTCCAGTTCCTAGATGACAGAGCACACATCAGAAAAACCATCACCTCTTTCTTTGCCAGATCCCATAATGCATTTTCCAGAGGAGAAATCACACTCTCCAAGACAGTTAACAAGCATCACTTACAAATACAAACCAAATATAAAATCAGCTTCTTAGAGAAGTTAACTCTCAAAGCAATCAAATAAACATCTATTCCATTTTCTAGATCCCATTTGTTTTCAGGAATTAGATCTCCTGTTATTTCTTCCATATGCAGTTAGATGTATTGAATGGCTTTCTGTATTGCTTGCAATTTTTTTTTCCTACTTAAAATTAAGATTTTAAACAACAGACTTGTTTCTGGATACAGTAACTTTAAGAGCATCCTGAACATATAAATAATTTATTTTATTGTGCTTCTGGAAAATGAAGATAACAGTAACATGAAAATCAGCCCTTCAGAAATGATTCAGATATGTTCAAATAAGAGTTCATGCCGAAGAGCAGCACGAATAAGTTGTTCTGGGAAATAATGGAAACCACATTTGGTTTCCTTAAGTTTTACAGAAATATAAACTAAATAACTGTTGAAGATTCTATTTCTCTTGATAAAATTTGCTTTTTTTCTCTCTGTAAATCAATGTGTTGGAGAGCTTACAGGTCTCAGTATTTGCTTCCAAACCTGGTGGTAATGCTCAATGGCTTTCCAATTTAACTAGAAAAACCTGTGACAGATAGAAAAGACATCCTGACACAGAAATGAGCAGTGAATCTTTATGCTGGATCACTTACAAGGGGAGGAAAAAAAAAAACAAAAAAAACCTCTACATATATAATCAAAATCTAATTATACTACTGATGTTCTCTGTTGCTTCCTCAGAAAGACAACACTTTCTGAAAACTCATAGAATGTAGAAGAGAAAAATGAAAGAACTAACATGGGGATTTGAAGCAGAGCTGTGATTCCTCTTCTTGCCCCTCCCACAGGAAAACAAAGCTGCTGCTGACTCTTTTCTCTTATTACAGGAACAGAAAGTGTGTGATAGGATGAACAAGACTTCCTTTAGGAGGATGGGAAGCCCTATCTTGCTGGCATCCCAGACGTTAAATTCTGTTTTTCAAGTGTTGAAATTTAAAGCCTGGGATGCTGTGAGAGCATTAAGAGTTTGGCCAGACGCACACAATCATCAGCATGGCAACAACAACAAAGAGAAAAGATCTCTCCAGAGCTCAGCTGGTGCCAGTGCTCTGGATTATAAACACAACAGAGTAATTTTTCCTTTTAAAAATATGACCAAGATGGGAAAAAATGAGAATATTCATATTTTCTTAGATTTATTCACAATCACATTGGCAGTACAATTTTGACTAGCACCATCCCTGCCACTGCTCACGTTAGCACAAGTAACTGTGTTCTGGCTAAGAGTTAATCTGGAAATCCTTATTATGTTTTTTCAGTGTTTTGACTCAGTCCTGCAAGTCATTTTCAAATAGTTCATTCATAATTTATTTCAAAACCAATATTCATGGAACCCTGCAAGCTTCCCATCCTTAAGTATCAACAACAGTCTTTTACAATAAATTTATGCAACTTAAAAAAATAAAATATATGTAGTCTAACACAAAGAAAATAAGTAAATTTTGTTTAAACATAATGAAATTGAGCAAAATGAATACATTTTGTATTTATATGAATGCATTCTCAAGGTAGGAAACCAAGACTGCATCTGCAAACATTGTTCATATATTTTTAAACTTTATTTCTTCTGGTATCTGGAAGAGAGTTTTAAGTAACTGATTGTATTAAGCTGAAGTCCAGGTGTCTTGCTTTCTGGAAGAACTGGTCCAAGCAGCAACTTGCATGCTACTAGTCACACACCTGCTAGTGCAACTAAAAAGACCAGTACTTACTGTCATCCAGATAAAAGAGTAAGATGTATATATTCTCTGTTTTGGTTTAACTTGCTTAGTATTATGTATCATCTTATTTCTAAAAATAACATGGGCACACTACACTGCTCATCTAAAGCAATTCTTTATAAAATAAAATACAAAACTTCAGGTTTTGTTCATCATTATCCTATGTAGTTTGGCACAATAGCTTTAGCAATTCATATCTTTAATTTACTGTATCACACAAACTTTTAGGAATGTCAGGGTCTATTTTAGCAACTTTACATGTAATATTCAAAATTATGTTACTTAGCAATTACCAAAACCTATAGAAGTAGTAATGCATTTTGCATTATTTCACAAAATTATTTTCTCAAATAATAAACTCGACCTTAGTTCCTCTTGAAGATCTTGTAATGCACTTTGGAAATAGTACCACACTGTATTTCTTTAAAATTGGATTTTAAGAGCTTGGTGATCCACCTTTGGACCCATACTTTGCTTTCTGACCAAATGTGTGGAATGCTTAGCTTTCTTTGTGGACATTGTTAATGCCAAGCCAATTATCTAGCGCATGACCTGGATCATTCACTGGCATGAAACGTTTCACACCACACCTCAGACATCAGCATGATCATTGCCAGTCTCTTAAAGAATCAGAAGCAAGAAGAAAATCAGTATTGCTATTACTCTAAAAACAAAAAAAAAAAAAGTCAAAAGTCTGTCTGTTAGAGAGAAGTAACAATTTAAAGAACAATGGAAATTCCATTTGAAATGACTGTAACATTTTCATCAATTATACTTTTGGTAAAAATCATTAACACTTTAACATCAAGCCAGCGGGCACCTTTTCCTGGTATATTGTGCATAAAAAGTATTCCCATCTGCTTCAATGCTTAGGCTTTTTCATGGGCTTAAACCTGTCAAATTATTCCATTTGATTTCAGAGAATTCTCATATGGCAATCTATTTTATTTACTTTATCTTCAATAAAATGGTTGAGTGAGCATTAGCAACTATGAGACACAAGTTTCAATCAGTCCTCTGGCAAAGGCGTCAATCTACATTAGACCTACTGTGCTGTGAGTTGCAGCCAAAAAGCTGGAGTAAGACAGGGCAAGAGTGAATGAGTGAGCGAGACCTAATAAAGCAGCAGCAAAGAGAGAGAAAATTCTCCCTAGACACTACCATACACTGCTTATATAATGCGTGTGCCTAGCTCAACACACCAGTAGCTCCTTAATAAAGCTGACAGCTAAAAAGGAGATTCAGACTCCAACTTTATTTTACATGACAACTACAGTAATGGTCCTCTGTTCTCAAGCAGGCCACATTTAGAAACCTGTATCCAGTTCAGTTAAAAATTAAGAGTTCTCACCTCTCATATTCATGTCACACAGAAAAAAGAAGCATAAAATTATTAAGATGCATACCATCTCTCTCTCATGTCATAAAATTACTTGAAAAAATGTCAGATTTAAACTAGCTTTTCCTTAAAATTTATTATGACAGAAACCACAAAATAATCAGTGTACTTGAGCAACAGCTCATTTTCTGAAGATAGTATCATTAAGGACTAATTCCAAGAAACGTGGGGTATCACTCCTAGATGCTCTGAAAATATCTCCCAAAGCACAAACTTTGTAATAAGTGATGCAAGTTCACATTTGATATGGGCTGTAAAAAGTAGATTATTGTAATAGTGCTCTTCCCAGCAAATCAGACCATTAAGACTGTACTTATGTTCAGCCGAACTGAAAAGCTGGACAGTTTAAATCAACAGTTTGATACCTCGTATAATCATAGCAAAAATGTACTGCCTCCTAGTTTGAGGCCACAAATTCCATTCTATCAATGTAAACTACTTTTTGACAGAGGTTGCCTTCATTTACATCGCACTCAGGCTCTCCAAAATCAGTAATTTATTTATAGCTATTAATAACAATTCTGGACAGATAATTCAAAATTCTACAACAATCAGTGTCTCTGTTCTAACACTATTCCTTTAAAAAGTAAAGCACTGTTCATGTTTCAGTCTATTCATGGTGGAAATCAGACTGAAGATAAAGCCTATAAGACTTCATCCAGTTACTTTTTGGAAAGCAGATATTGTATTTTCCTTTCATATTATTCTGTATATCCTCCTCTCCTTATGCCAGTATCAAATTTATTTGCCTTCTGACCAGGTGCGTGAAAGGCTTAGCCTTCATCATGGACACAGTTAATGCTAACCCATTAACCAACTGATGGAATGACTTGGATGATTCACTGGCATCAAATGTTTCACACCTCAGTCGTTGGCATGATCACCAGCAGTCCGTCCTCCCATACCTCTCGAGAGAATTCAAGTTCAGCTGCAAGATAACCATATATGAGTTGCACCTGCATGCTAATTTAACAATATTATAATACAAAATTGTATTTCTGCCCTATGCAAAATAAACATATATAGAAAGACTGAATATTTGGTAGGTAAACAAAGTGCATACATATACAATAAGCATACACAAGTCAAGATGTTTAAAGGCCTATAGTATGAGAAAAAGCCAGGAACGACCACAATGTCTTCTTTCCCACAAATTGTCGACACTGCACAGCAGAGCTAGATAATTAACATACAGATAATATATAGATAACAATTCTGTAGCTACAATTCAGTTCACTAACACTGAAAATAAATACAGAAAATATTGAGCAAATTGCCATAACTTTTCAATCAAAGCCTAATTAACTCCAGAAGTCCAGAAGTAACTGAATCACAAATAATCCCCAAAAGTGTCCATTGAAGTAATCACTTCAAAACCAGAACATTTTTTCACTGCTTTTCCATTTTTCTAATATGGATTTTTGTCTTGGTTTCAGTTTTCCCTACTCTGACTCAGTTTTCTAAAACTCCTACAGTGTGAAGTAGTTTAATGAAAGACAGAGTAGAAAGCATACAGAAGCCTTCCCTGTGTTAATGAACATTTATTTGTGAGTGCAATTTTATTTTTTGTATTTCTATCACTATTTTCATCACTGAATTCTAGTTTTCAGTCGATGCAAGGACACCATATCCTGCCATAAAAAAGTATCAACTCTGTATGACATACTGAAGAACGCGCATTCAGAATTTACTACTGTTTCCTCACAGACTACAAAAACATTCCCTCCCCACTTTCACATACTGCAAGAAATAGAGCCTAATGGTAAAGAGGCCAAAAAAGATTTTGGCTTTATTTACAGAAAGCATTTTTATAGATTGTATTTAACTTCAAGTTATGGAAGAAAATAATGGAGGAAACAGAATAACAGTTACTCTCCTCCATATGCCTTAAGTTCCAGACATATTGGAATTCAATAAAATGATACTGCCAAGCTATTATAGATGTACAATTCAATACTACTGCATTTCTGACATTATTTGGTACAGAACACGGTCAATTTCCAGAAAAACATTCTTAAAAAAAAAAAATCTCTTTTTGGCTCACCAGATTTCAAATACTACGCACTGTATTAGAATAAGTATGTTTCTGTCAAAACAAACAGTTCTCCAAAACACTTCTTCATTGTCTATGAATAAACTATCTAGTATTAGTAATGATAAGTTACACCTCTCGGACATATGTGTATAACTACATGATAGGAATCCAGTCAAACTTACATTGCTAGTTAGAAAGCCATGGATCTGACATTTTTCACTGGTTTCTCCTCCGGGTAATGTAAGAAAAAACACTCTTTTGCCAATAAATTGCTACATATTAATATATAGCCATACACAAATTTCTACGTGATTCCAGCAAGGTCTGCAGTTTTTCTTTATAATGCTGTATATCCTTTCATTTACAACACTGCTGAAGCTCAAACTGTTTCTTTTCCTTTTTTTTCATGGTTCCACCATACTCATGCTGTATCCTTTGGGTTTCTACCTTAAGTCATGGGAAAAAGGTGAAATTAAATCAGAAGAAAGGATTTTCTTTCTTATTACCCAGTGGGTAAAGACAGCCACAGTGGAACACAAATCAGGACTTCCTTGTTTGGTAGTGCTTTGAACGAGGTTAAAAAGGCCTGTGCTTCCCTCCTAGAGGGTAAAACTTTAGGAAACTTATTATAAACATAGTTTCAATACTAATTACTCTCACTGTCATTAACATGTCCTGGAACTATTTCTTTTTCTTTCCTTCCAAGCCATCAGTCCACAAAGATGGCTGTATTAAGGAGAATCTGAGTGTATTTGAACATTTTCTGACACCTTAGACATTGCTGCACATGGCATACAGGGAAATGCTATGTTGTTACTTCAGAAATAGCAGTGTACATACAAGAAATTGGGCCTAGTTGCTATTAGGGTGAATTAGTTTTTTGTACATTGTTGAAATCTGCGTCTGTAAGTATCGGGCACTTTTTGAGCATATTTTCAAACTTATACATGACAATATTGCCTAAAATTTTGAATTTGAAAAATGTATGATTTGAAAAAGGTATTTTCTACCCCTGTAGCAAAAGTAAAATATGAAAAATTACAATACTCACCATGTACATTAATTCTTCGTTGCAATACCAAGTATGAAAATCTGAAATAGATACTAGTGGCTTCCTAAGCTCTTATCTTACACTAATTCTTTCAGAACATCCTTTTTCTAGATCTCTCTAAGGTAAAAGAACTGGTATCTTGTCTTATACGATTCATTCAACACAGCTGTGAAGGTCTGGAGCAAAGTAAGGTATTAAGTGGAAGCATACCAAGTCCCTGGGTGGTACTATGTACACCAGTTCCTCACAGACAGGTTCAGATTGTTAATACACACAGCAGTTCAAACAAGATTTCAACTCAGGGTCTTTGACATCATGGAATATTCCTAGTTCCCAATGGAATAGAGGTCATTCCTATTTCAGTAGACTAGGAATATCCAAACACAGGAATTCATTACTAATTTTATCTTTTCTTTCAAAATGTTAAATTATTCCAAAAAATATTTATGCAAATATAATCTAATTTTCTAAACAAATTAGCTTAATTAGGCAGCTGATATAATGAAAGCATACAGTGAACTGTCACTCTAGCCACTCAAGACTCAGAAGTAAACAACTTAAGGAACAAAAATTTATCTTCAGTGATCACTGTATTATTTTCTTGCAAGTAACTGTACTAAACTCCTTTTAAAGCAAAAGCCAACAACGAGATTCCAAAAGCGTTACCACACTCAGAGCAAATGCAACAGACGCTATATCCAATAAAAATCTTTTATACTGTATCTCTGCTCATGATTCTTAAAGAATAATCTTGTTATTTTCCACTTCTTCTGGATAAAAATTAAGTACTATTTCCCCAACTTTAAAAGGTGGAATGCCCCTGTAGGGTGGAGCAAAAATCTGACTTGTTACAGAGGAGTCTTCTTCACCACTCTCTATCTCCTCCTCCAAGGTTCCAGAGACCTTGGTGAGACAAACATGTTCTCATCTGTTTTTTGTGGCAGGCCCTAAAAAGCCATGGAAAGACTACAAGATGTCTCATCAGAGTATGAGCAGTCATACAGCTCAGTGAATCAGAAGGAGAGATCAGCTATTTGAATACAGACTGGTAAGCAAGAACAGTAATTCCGTAACAAAACGAAGTTGTGAAAGATAATACTCAAAAGATTTGTAATGTTTGACCTGTACTCACCTGCTTCTTCTGAGCCTCAAAATGATCTTTAAAATTCAACCTTGAACTGGAGTGATGTCCAAAATCAATTCCAGTATCACCATCCTGACAAGACAGAGAGAAATATTTATAGCTATTTAGACATCACTTAACCAAAACAAAATAGGAAAGACTTTATCACATCCTCTAATTAGTTTCACTGTGCATAAGCTGCTTCATAAGTAATTTAAAAGAAAAAAGAAGTTATAATTTTCAGTTTTTCAATTCTGACATGTTTTGGGTAAAAGACTGAGCAAGTATAAAGATTCCCTTAACAAGTAGTCAGCTTAAAGAGTAAATTCACTGTAGTTCACAGACAAATGTAATTGTTCATCGGGTCTCTGTCTCGCAGCAAAGGGAAAGGTAAGGCATCACTCAAAGTCTGGTCTTATTTTTTTAATTTCTATTTTTTATTATTTAAGGACCTGCAGACAAACAGGAGGGAGGTTTCCCTGAAGTAGTTTGTTCCGGACAGAGAACTGCACACAGTATCACTGCCAGTAAGTTCAGTCATATGAAAGAAGGAACAGAAGCGGGGAGACAGCACAGCAATAAATTCAAATCTGTATATAATTTAGGGAGCACGGAAGGACAAGAAAAATAGCTTGGATGCTGAGATTAAAAGACTGCATTGAAGGGAGAGATGGACAAGGCTGAAGAAATAAAGACCATGCAGGTCTGTAGAAAGTTTCTTGACATTGCATCTATGCTATCAAATAACAAAATGCCTGAGCACATTTCTATTTTCTGAAATCAACTGGCACAGATCAGCCTGCATCTATGCTATTACACTCACATACCCTCCGAAATACAGGGCTAGCATGCAAACTGTCTAATGGAAATAGTCAAATGCATATCTGGAAAATTTCTGGAATAATGTTAGTTTGCAAAGAGCAAAAATGTGGCAGGGGCCTGGAAATATTTTCAATCACTGCTTAATTTACTAATATGGACATAGCCTTAACGCCTGAAATTCTGCTACTTCTGAAGCAGCCTCTCATTGGTGCCTCTTGGCAATTTTCCCTTGCTGACAAGGTCAGACAGAAGCAGACTGAAGAGCAAAATGAATGTAGAGAAGACTGCTTTCCCACAGTTAAAAAAAAAAATCTGTGTTCCAACTGGCATTATTAATACACACTTTGTTACAAAATGTTTGGACATTTAAAAGAGTTCCAGTTCTAACCTCTTCCTTTGTTTGTAGAGTATAACAAAACCTGCTGGGAAGGTCGAAGTTCCTAGAAAACTGAAAGCTACCTGGTAGCCTCTGTAGTAGAGCAAGTGAAGAAGGAAGAGCAGAGAACGACGGGCTGGAGGAATAAACACTACGTGAAACCCCTGCACAGTAGGACAGCACTGGGAAATGAGGACAAAATCATATGAACTCTTAATACAAAGACAGAAAAGAAGAAAATGTTAAAAACAGCTAGGGATTCTAAGGCAACGAGGAGGTGAAGATGGGTGGCAACCCTGAAAAGTTGTTGGAAAGTAAAATGTGTGACAATGAAACTTTGTTTGATTGACATGTGGTTATCCTAGATCCAAACTGGTAATGTCCAGACAACTGAGAGAAGCATTCACCTTGTTCTCCTATTTCCCATTAAAACATTGCACATGTTGCTATGCCTCCAAACCTTTCAATTTTCTTCTGCACTTAAAGACTGGACAGAAATACAGCTTACAGTTATTGCTTCAACAGCATTTCTTATCTATTGACAGAAGTTAGTAGGGTGGCCTTTAACATCTGTAATTCTCTTTTTCTCCTGTATTCCTTTACAAGTACTCCTGTATTCAAGTACTCAGTTTTCTTGGTTTGGGTCCCACTAAGCATCATGTTTTGCTTTGGCCCAGAAAGACAATATATGATAGTCATGATATATGAAATGTTACATCAAAACATGACCTACTTTGGTGAGATATAGCCTTCTTACAAGATTTTTTTTAAGATAACATTTTATCATAATTAATGACTTACAAATAGGCCTTAATATGAGAACAACCACACTTCCACACTCACTAGTCTTGATTATTAACACTTTGGTTTTTTGGAATTATCAAGATTTCCAGAATTTTTCAAATGTTAACAGAGAATACTCACAGCAGGAAGGCGCACACATAGCACATGTGACAGATGGGTGCATCAGACAGACGGCAGGCCTTACCTATTAGCTTTCTTTTTACCAGTATAAATCTTCACTTTTAGAAATGTATCGCTTGACCTACATCTCATTTACACGACATTCCAGTGCAGTTTATCTGACGAAGGCAGCTGCCTTTTAAAACCAGTATTACTCCTCCTACAAACACGGATTTGTTTTCATTTTTGTCTGCATCCTAAAACATGGACCTGGATCATTACAGTTATTTCAGTTTAACAACAAAGTTTCTCTACCCTTCCTTCAGCTATGCCAGCACGTTCCATGCCTTTGACCACAGCAAGTAGATCTTTATGTCAATGTTTATCTATCCAATATTGACAGTATTGACAGAGATATTTTTTCTGTTTTTCAGATCTAAGAATTCCATTTGAATTCTCCTTAAAGGTTACAATCAAATTCACAAAACTTTCCAAAACCTTTAACGTCATCCTGATGATTTATCTTTTAAATAAAGTTGTAGTGTGCATACTCAAGCACTTTCTAGCAGCATGATGTAGTACCTCCTACTCACACAGGAAAACTCTCACCAAGTAAGCAGCAAAATACAGCTGAACTGAAAATCAAGCCACTTGTCCATAGCTTCTCATTCAAGTCCCTAAATTCTGAGTAAAACAAGCAAAACCACAAATTTCTGTAATACCTGAGAAAGGAAAAGTGTATGAGTCAACAACTGAACTAATTTGATACTTAAATGCTCATTAGAAATGTAGATTTAGATGAATTCCACTCAAATGCTTCTCAAAATGATAAAATGTACAATATTTATCCGGGAAACTACAGGCCAGTCAGCCTCACCTCTGTCCCTGGAAAGGTGATGGAACAGCTTGTCCTGGATGCCATCTCCAAGCAATTGGAAAAGAAGAAGGTTATCAGGAGTAGTCAGCATGGATTCACCAAGGGGAAATCGCGTTCAACCAAGCTGGTAGCTTTCTATGATGACATCACCAGCTGGATAGATGGGGAGAGAGCAGTGGATGTCATCTACCTTGACTTCAGCAAGGCGTTTGACACTGTCTCCCATGACATCCTGATAGCAAAGCTGAGGAAGTGCAGGATAGATGAGTGGACTGTGAGGTGGGTTGAGAACTGGCTGACTGGCCGAGCTCAGAGGGTAGTGATCAACGGCACAGAGTCCATCTGGAGACCTGTAAACAGCAGTGTTCCCCAGGAGTCGGTGCTGGGTCCGGTCTTGTTCAATNGAGTATCTCCCTTATGAGGAGAGGCTTGGTAACCTGGGTCTGTGCAGCCTTGAGAAAAGAAGGCTAAGAGGGCATCTTATCAATGTCTATAAATATCTTAAGTGTGGGAGGCAAAGGGACATGGGCAATCTCTTCAGTGGTCTGTGGGGACAGGATGAGGGGAAATGGGCAAAACCTGGATCATAGGAAGTTCCACACCAATATGCGCGAGAACTTCTTCACGGTGCGGGTGACAGAGCACTGGAACAGGCTGCCCAGGGAGGTTGTGGAGTCTCCTTCCCTGGAGATATTCAAGACCCATCTGGACGCCTACCTGTGCAACCTGCTGTAGGGAACCTGCTCTGGCAGGGGGGCTGGACTCGATCTCTCAAGGTCCCTTCCAACCCCTGCAATTCTGTGATTCTGTGTCACAGAACTTCTAGAGGTGATAGACTCCTTTTCAGCACTGACAATGTTATACAGTCTGGGTAGAGCTTTGTCAAGGTAACATATTTACAAGCATGGCATGTAGGCTCTTGTTCATTGCTGGTGAAAATGCAAAGCTAATGGTGATGACAGTGTTGATAGCGTTTTGTATCTGAGAATTTGCTCTACCAAAAAGTGTTACTGTGCTCTTTGTTGTAGTTTACACGGAAATAAATAAGAGGCCTTACTTACAGAACAACCTATGTAGATTACAGCACTGCCAATAGAGAAAAAGCAGTACTTCTTTTCTTTCTGAATCCAAGTATTGAGTTGGACAGTTACCATGACTGGGAAATACTCAGAAGCTCCTAACTAGATGAGCACTACTGGATGCCATTATAATTAACAAGAACATGCAAAATAAATTAGTAGTTATGTTTTACAATCATTCCAAAGGTAAATGAGCCTATGAAAAGACCTTCATACTACTCTGATCTCATTATCCAATTTTTACATGCCACTCTACATTAATATTTAGACAAATCAAGGCTGGATTTTGTTATCAGTGAGTTCACACAGAAGCACTGTGGTGGTGGGAGCAAATAATATTTTTTTTTTTTACCTGATACAGAGGAAATAATTAATTCCTGAACATTTATTGAGCTGTCAACCTCCTGCAACTCTATGTTTTCCAAAATTTAACAAAAGCTGTGTACTTACAGAATTTCACACATATTCCATACCACTAAAATTAATCTTGAATTTTCACAAAATAGAATTATCTTATCAAAATATCTGTATTCAATCATGACAACATGCACCTATGCAGAGAAATAGGTCAAGATAAATAATAATAAAATTTACAGAAAACCATTAATAATTTAGTATTTAATTCTTTGAGAATTTCCCAGTGGCAGAAAAAAAAATGATGACACGAATTGAATATAACATGTTTTTCTGAAACATCCCATTTGCTGTGTAACAAATGTACAGGTTATATGTAACAGCTTATTTAGGGGAGGGAGGCTGGAGGGGGAGCTCGACTAATTTTTCCATTTAGATCTTACTCATCCCTAAAGATTAATAGGACATTGATTACCTTTACTTATCAAGGCACACTGGAGAAAACTGAGACAGTATGAATACAGTACAAATAAACAGGAAGCCTGGAGCAAAGGAAAAAAATTGCCCCTCCCCAGTCTTGCCTTCCCAAACCTTCACAGGAGCACTGTCTGAATAGCAGGGTATGCACACTAAACCACCCCTGAGGCAGGTCTAACTTGCTTGACTTGTACTTACAGATAGATAACCCATGTTGACACTGATCTTATAAGTATGCACAAGCCAATATCATATTCATGGAGATTTCTGAACTATTTATCCAACATGCACAGATACTATGCCTCACTTTATCTTCAGGTACGTCTTTCTCCTGAAAACATATAATTTATTGTAAGACAGCTCAAAGAAGAACCACTTCCACCTGTTGAATTTTCTTACACCTCTCATATTAAACTGCAGCAGCCTATAGTAACTGGGGGAGAACATAAATAGAAACAAAACCAACAAACTAGTCCCAAATAGTTTGAGCTACAATACTAGTTTACTTTGCTTTACTTTTTACTAGTTTTACTAGTTTGGTTACTCAGAGATGGGTGCAGGCCCTGGGTGGGGGCAGAGCTGTTGCCGTGACAATGCAGCAGCCAGAGACTGGCCGTGCTGTGAGCTCTGCCGGGTCGCATGCAGCCCTTGGGCCATGAGTTGGATGTGCCTGAACTATACCACATTTTCATATAGCACACTTTAGAGAGCTGGACGAGATGACCTCCAGAGGTCCCTCCCCACTTTAACCATTCTGTGATTCAAGTTACCGTGTCAGTTCATAAAAAGGCGCAATTTTTGCACGAAAGTATGAGAACAACTGCTCTTGATTATCACATCCGTCTGGAATTTGACAGTCTATTCATGTTAAGCAACCAACACGTATTCCTTCAACTACAGCCAAGGGAGATAATATCAAGAAAGACAAAGAACATAAACATAACCCATATTCTGGACCAATCCCGAAAGACACCTAAGAAACAAAGCACCTTCCTAATATTGAAACATGTCCCTACAAACACGGCAGATAAAAATTAGGGCTGTTAGATATTTCTACCTGTCTTGTAAGAGTAAACCACACATCAGGCTATGACCCTAAGTAAATTTCTAGCCGCAGTCAATAACTCCTTTGATGCAGATTAGAATTTATGTCCTTGAAGGGGCAACAAAAGCCAAAAAAAAAAATTACTACTATTTCAAAGAGGGTCACTGAATAAAAATGAGCATGCTTGTTACAAGGAAGAAAAAAGGGACAGCTACAAGATTCACATCTTTGCAGATGGCACAGAGAATGATTAAAGGCTTCTTTTGCAAGCTCAGAAGAAATGCAAGCAACCTATCAAAGAAGACTGACTAAGTCCAGAGGAGAAAGCTGACTTGAACAAACAGGATAAAGGAGTTTATTAGAAAGAAAAAGGCATAAAAACTTCAAGTTGTGCCCAAGCAAGGAAAAGAGAAAGGATGGTGGTGTCTGGGAGGCTTAGATGTAAATGCACAGTAACATGTGAGAGAGCCATAGGGGCCGGCAGCTGCACGTGCACTGAGGTCCAGGAGTGGTGGGGGCTGTCCATGGGCCCAGCAAGGCAGAACCTGGCCATCTCCAGCCAGGGAGCAGGGCAGGCCAGGGGACAGCTGGGGCAGACAGCCCAGGGCATCAGTCACCTCCACAGGGAGAGGCCAGGGCTACAGGTCAGGACCAGGCGCAATGAGAGGCCTGCCAGACACAGCTACCTAGGAGCCTATGCCCACAACTGTAAGAGGAAAGGTCCACAAATTTCCATCCTCTGCAGAGGAGGCTGGAGAAGTTACCTGGCCAGACTCCTTCCTGTATGAGAAATTCTGTCTTAAATTGAAGTGTCATTAGAGAAAATTAGAGCAAGAATACAAACTGAGCTCTAACAAATCATTTCACTGGAGTGTATTCCATCCATAGCTCTAAAGGAACATGAATATGAAATGGCTGACTAACAATAGCTGACAAATGCTTGCTTCAAATTGTCTTAGTATCAACAAAAGGCAGTGAATATGAAATCAATCAAATTTCAGAGAAGATCCAGTAAACTACGGATCAGTAGTTCACACAAAGTTCACACTAGAGAACTTGGAAGAGATTACAACAAGGTGTATGTGTGTGTCAATATACATAGGGAAGCGTCAATATTACACAGTGAAAAAGAAATGCATGTCTGAGATGATCACAGTTTTTTGGAGAAGTTACTCTCAAAACGAAGTTGGGATCAAACCTTAAGCCTTACATTTCAAAAAAAAAATTTATATGCTATCTTACTCAAATACTCTAAAAAAACCCTGAATTTGTGTGGAAGAAAAACTGAGGTCCTTGCACTGATTAAAATAATGAAAAGAATGGATGTTAACAAGAATAAATGACAGTCTGTAGTATTTCACAGAAGGAAATCAGCAATGGATACCCAAAGCACCTATCTGTAAGGAGGTTGATGCTATCCAGCGTATTACAAAATTATCTAGAAAGAGATGTAACCATGATGCAACATCGTCTCTAAAGCTAAACTAAAGGTAGGAAAGATAAGGGCAAACTATGAAGAATTTCAGAAAGAAAATATAATACTGAATGTGAAGTGATAAATAGAAGATAATATTTAGTAAGAAGAAATGTACAATGATGTGATGGAGGGAATGGTAAACTTCCAGTCAACTTCAAGCTAGTATGGGATTTGCTGCTCCAGCTGGATGCATGTAAGTCTATGGGGCCTGGTGGGATTCATACTGGGGTATTCAAATAGCTGTCTGATATCACCATGAGACCTCTCTCAATTATTTTTCAACAGTCATGGGAATCTGGAGAGGTTCCACTTGAATGGAAGCTGGCAAATGTTGTCCCAATTTTCAAGAAGCGCAAGAAAAAAGACCCTGATAATCACAGGACTGTCAGTCTCATTTCAGTGCCTTGTAAAATTAGATTATTCTGGATGTTATTGAAAAACATCTGAAAGACAATGCAGTCACCGGTCACAGCCAACATGGGTTCGCAAAGGGAAAGTCTTGTTTAATGAACTTACTTTTCTTTTATGATAAGGCTATCCACCTAGATGACCAAGGGAAGACAGCTGATTTGCCATCTTTTTGGATTTCAGTAAAGCTTTCAATATTGTTTCTCACAGTATCCTTGTGGACAAAATATCCAGCATCCAGCTAGAAAAAAGAAAATAATGAGATGGGTGAACAACTGGCTGAGGCATCACGCTTCAAGGGTTATAGTAAATGGGGTTATATCAGCTGGCAGCCGGCCACTAGTGGGGTTCCACAGGGCTCTGTTTCAGGGCCAGTTTTCTTTAATGTTTTCATCAGTGACTTGGATGCAAGACTAAAAGGTATACTAAGTCAGTTTCTGAATGACAATAAACTGGGATGAGCTGCCAACTCCCTCAAAGGCAGAGAGGCCCTGCAGAAAGACCTTGACAAATTGGAGGGCTGGGCAATCAACAACCACATGAAGTTTAACAAGAGCAAGTGCTGGATTCTGCACCACGGATGGCACAAACCTGGATATATCTACAGACTGGTGGACAAGAGGCTGGAGAGCAGCAGAAAGGGATCTGGGGGTTCTGGTTGATGACAAGTTGAATATAAGCCAGCAGTGTGCCCTGGCAGCCAAAAGGGCCAACGGTACCCTGGGGTGCCCCAAGCCCAGTACTGCCAGCCGGGTGAGGGGAGGGATTGTCCTGCTCTGCTCTGTGCTGTGCGGCCTCACCTCCAGCACTGGGTGCAGTTTGGGGCACCACAACATAAGAAGAACATAAAACTATTAGAGAGCATCCAGAGGAGGGCAACAAAGACAGTGAAGGGTCTAAAGGGCAAAATGTATGAGGAGCAGCGGCTGAGGTCCCTTGGTTTGTTAAGTCCAGAGAAGAGCTCTTGATTTTTGTGCTCTCGAGAACTCACGGTTCCCCATCTACCACTGTGCCATCACTTACACAACAGAATCTATTTTCCTCCTGTAAATTACATGACCCCTAAAGCACACTCACTGATGTCCTGTAACTAATGAGCGATAGTTTTCAAACAGAAAAGGCCTTGTTTCTAGGAAGCATCAGAGAGGCAAATGGAATGTGCCCTAAGTTCTGGAAAGTGACTTCTGCTGCATTGTGTTGGTGGAGGAAAGCCATATACAGCTATTAAATGCTGCCTTCAGCCAGGATGGTGGCATGGCTCACTATGACTGGTCAAGAGACTCGTGGCTTATTAGACATAACAGATACTGTGCTACCGTTGTCTCTGAATGTGCCTTTGTATTCCAACAGACTACAGGTCATCTAATTTGACTTTCAGGCTTTTCTGACCACATTGGTTTGGGACGTACTCATTTGATACTGTTATTTTATTGCACTTGCATTTCAATACTGGCAGCAAAAAAAAGAAAAAACAAAAAAAAGAATGCAAATAGGAGCCACTGATGCCTATAAAAAATGATCCCACAACGATGATAGAAACTTGATCTTCTCTACTTTCCAATCTTTTCTTCTCATACGGTTTTTATGGAGGGATGATGAAAACTACAGGAACAGAACGCTTTGAGCAGGAGGACAACAGGTGTGACAGAGCACTGGGTACTGGTGCCTGGCTTGTGGGAAAAAAAAAAAGGTATAGGCTGTGAATAAATCGTATACAAAGTACTTCAAACATGAACCAGGAAGAATCTTCATGTGATTTTGAGTGAACTTTCTCAAGATCTCTCTCAACATGCACACTCATGGATACACGAAAGGGATTATGCATGAGCTTTGTATATGCAGTTGTGCAAGTGAAATAAAAGGTACACGTTCAAACATACAAACTACAGAGGATCCTAACCTTAATACAGAGATCTGGTTCCTTAACAACTGCTGTGAACCTTTATCCCTTCAAAATAATTTTCTTCTGAATGTTTCATAAATAGTTCTCTGTTTTCCTGTAAGATACATGTCCCACCTATGTGTCAAAGGTACATAGGTGGACCTCAGAGAAGTTGATCAATTTTTGTTAGAAACACTCATTAACAAAACATGATTTTCAGTTAAGAAAAAAGAACATTCCACAAATACTTTTTTATCCGCCCTTTTGTTCAGAAACAGCATAAATGATCATGTTACTTCTAATTATAACTGAAGTCACTGGTATTACACTAACACGTATGTGCTGTGGAGCAGGATAAGAACATCAGGAAAGACATGAGTATAAATCCAGTCCTAGTGATCGCCCTTATCAGTCAGTGAAGTGAAGGATGACCAAAGTGAAGGATGTAACAGATAATAACTTACAGATAATAACCTGATCTTCTATGAAGAAAAATGTGCGTGAGTGACTATTTTCAAAGTTGGAGCACACAGAGAAAAAATAATCACATGCTTTTTAAAATATGCTCTGCAACACCCTGGGTGTGCATTACACACACTCTTCTCAGATTCACTGCAACTTTTCAGACAAGAACTTTAAATTGCATGAAAAGATCTGAATTCATCTTCTGAAACACAATGTGTGCAGCATCCAAATGTTGCCCATAACTTCCAGGAGCTGTCTGACAAAACTGCAGAGCTACAGTACAACTCTTCACATTCAGCAGCTTGCTGTCTGTGATCCCACAGTAAATACAAAGGTAACTGTACATATCTTCTACAACTATTTTTAATTCTCTTTTGGACGATGTTGCCACAGCAGCAAACCCTCATACTCTGGTGATTTACAACAATGGTAAAACCAAAGAAACAGTGATCAAATCATCCGTCTTTCATTTATCGAAGATGTTATCGTTGTTCATAAACAGGCAACTTTGTAGAGTGAGTTTAACCTATTTAATGGATTTAAAAAAAAAAAAAACACCTAATTTCAAACTAAATGAAGGGCAAAAGTTAAATCAGATATTTATATAAATTCTCCTTTCTGCATCAAATTTTATAATAAATGAGTAAAACAAATCCCATAGCAACCTCCTATACTGTATGATGCACATGCTACTCATGAAACATAAAACATTTTCAATCTGAAACATACAAATCAAAACATAATGGGAATGTGGATGGCTTTTATATTTTAAAAGCAATAAATTTTCTTGGGTGCAGACATTTTCCAATTTATGTATATCTTGTGACTTTCTTCAATCAATCAATCAGTTTTACACGAATAAAATGGCCCTCACACAAACACCTCAGGGCACTGTACAAACTCAGTATAAAATAAATACAGTAAAATTCAAATAAGCTAAACTACATGGCTTTGCTTTCCAAAATATTAAACATATATTTTCTTTTCAAAAGGGATGACTGAAATATGTATGGTAAGAGAATCATGGCAGGTAGGGACTTCAAAAATGTATGTTGTGATTACTTTTGCCAGCAACATCATTTGCTTTGGCCATTGCAGAGCCAAGAAATTATAATTTACGACAATTCACTGAATACCATCCTGTGGAAATTCCTGTCAGAGATGTTAAGTCTGATGTTAAGTCTGAACAGAAACGGCAAGAAAAAAAGTCAGCATACTTAACATATATCAAAGTAAAACTTTTTGTAATACTCATTAGGCTTGGGGCAGATTGGCTTGAGGACTGCATAGAGGAAAAGGACCTGGGGGTGTTGGTTGATGCTCGGCTGAACACGAGCCGACAGTGTGCCCAGGTGGCCAGGAAGGCCAATGGCATCCTGGCCTGTATTAGAAATAGCGTAGCCAGCAGGAGCAGGGAGGTGATCATCCCCCTGTACTCAGCTCTGGTGCGGCTGCATCTCGAGTACTGTGTTCAGTTTTGGGCCCCTCACTACAAGAAAGACACCGAGGCCCTGGAACGTGTTCAGAGAAAGGCAACAAAACTGGTGAGGGGTCTAGAGCACAAGTCTTATGAGGAGCGGCTGAGGGAGCTGGGATTGTTTAGTCTGGAGAAGAGGAGGCTCAGGGGAGACCTCATCGCACTCTACAACTTCCTGAAGGGAGGTTGTGGTGAGGAGGGGGTCAGCCTCTTCTCCCAGATAACTAATGACAGGATGAGAGGGAATGGCCACAAGTTGCGCCAGGGTAAATTTAGACTGGATATGAGAAAAAACTTTTTCTCTGAAAGAGTGGTCAGGCACTGGAATGGCCTGCCTAGGGAGGTGGTGGAGTCACCGTCCCTGGCGGTGTTCAAGAAGCGTCTGGATGAGGTGCTACAGGATATGATTTAGTAGCTTAGTGGGTAGTGATGGTGATAGGAGGACGGTTGGACTAGGTGATCTTGTAGGTCCTTTCCAACCTAGTGTTTCTAGGATTCTATGATCCAGTGCCCCAGAAAGAAAATCTCAGCTCCTCAACTTCTTTAATTTTTATACATAATCAGTGGCACAAATATATGGTCACTAACATTAATAAAAAAAAGCACTTGTCCCTATAAAATCAGGAACACAAAACACAAAAGCTTACATCTACGTTCCACAGAAAATTGACAGTGTAGTATCTTAACTTCAACTTATAGCTTCAAGGTATTACTACGCCATGAACAAAGGCCTCTACTCGCATGAAAGTAGTTCATCATTTTTACCATATTGTATCACAACAATAGTTTTGTTATGGTAACAATGTGCTTTAACTATGTTTTTTGGAGGGCACAGTTAGACCAAGTAGGCCAGTCCCCACTTATCCTCAAGTCTCATCATGCAACTCCCTTAGCAGAACAGCATTTGCTAATGTCAGCAGAGTTGAAAGGAGCTATCTTCATTTAAGCTTTTGTTTCTCTTTTCACCGAAAAGCCTAGAAAAACACATCCCTTTTGCTGACAGGTTTCACAAATTTCCTAGAAGAAATATCTCTGTTCAAGAGATGAAACAGGATACGTGGCAACAGAAGCAAAGAGCAAAAGGCAGAAGAGAACAGAGTATGCTGTGGAAGCCAGGGCATGTACCTGGTGGGAGGGGAAAAGAAGGAACGCACAAGTGCTGGAGGCAAATGCATTACTGCTGGGTGTCCTGGGCTGCAGGCTCTCACCGCTTCGGGATAGCTCATGTGGCCATGCAAGCACAAGGACAAACATGCCATTCCAGTACAGTAAATCAACTAAGTTGTTATTTGAAGCATGCAGCACGTCTGTCACACCACAGCAGATGCACTTCAGATGCTACTCAGCAGCAGCTTTTCCACCTGCCCTTATCCGGAGCCTTGTGTAGTGACAACAGGAAAAGTGCAAGCAGCTGAAGAATCAAGTAATATAAGCAGGAGATGGGATAAATGACAGAAAGGCAGATGATGGCAGAAAGGCGGGGAGAAACAAAAGAATGGAAATAATAAAGGAATAATCAGAGAAAATGTTAAAACGTAGATACAGACAATCACCAATACGCTGGTGTCAAAGGTAAAGTAAGAGAGATTAAATTCATGGCTTTCTGATGTCATGAAACATTTATTTAAATATGATCCTGCTGCCCTACCCTGTATTGTAAGAGGACCTTTGGGCAACTGCCTGCCAGCAGTCACTGGAAGGTCTTGTGCTGCAGTAGTTGCATACCGCCTGCAGGAAATTTAAAATGTCCTTGATTTAAAGCAATTGAAGCTTTTCAATGAAATATAAAAATAAATTTAATTTCATGTGATGTTAGCATTAAATGTTTCAGTATATGAAGTGCTTTCTGAAATATTACTAGATGGAAGAGATTTCCAGGCTAGCTCAGGACTGATGTAACTAGGCTACCCTTCAGTAGTGAAATTCACTCGTGACTTCAGCAGAACAGTTTTAAAGCCAGAAATGAGCACATCTGAAATTCCTTTATTTGCAGATTCAAAACACTCCATAGGAGTCTCTCTAATGATTCAAGAAATCTGTTAAGAGAAGAAAAATTTGTTGCATTGCAAGGAGTACTAAATATTCTCTCTCCATAAAAATTTGTTACATTGCAAGGAGTACTAAATATTCTCTCTCCATAATTTTGCAAACAGCGTCCCAGGTAGCCCCAGCTAGCAGCTGGCCTCCAGCTGTCCCTTAGGAGGATGCAGGTCTCCCATGTCATATCTGCCAGCCCTCGCGGGAGATCTCAGATTTGCAGGACACAGAATAAAAAGACAGTATAAAAAAGATGGTGCTATGTTCAGCAGATTTCACGTAATTTTTAAAAGGCTTCAGTAGTGAGCAATTACAGCAACATTCAAATCTGCTCAGCTAAATTCTTACATTTGGAAGTTTATCTGAAGGTTATCCAAAGAATTTCATACTTAACCTTTTTTTTTTTTTTGCATCTTACCCACTTATTTTTATCATAAACCTATATTTTCCTGATGACAAACTCTCTATGAAATCTATTTAAACTTTAGCCCAATTAATGCATATAAAATACATTTTAATATTTTTAATGTCTGTATTAATCACAAAGCAAACACATGAATTTTGGTGATAGATCCAACTTTATTTCATTATGTGCTAGGTACTAAAACTGGGTTCACTGACACACAGCGAAAAAAGAATATTTGCAATATATTTTTAATCTCCTTCACTGCTGAAGTCAATAAGCTCTGACCAAAATTTCTATGGTTAATTTTATTCCTTCTCTTTCAATCATTGAAGTGTAAAATAGAGGGATTTTAGTCGGTATTAAATGTTAATTCCAATATGAGTCTAAATTCAGTGTTGCTCATGCACCTCTGTACTGTTATATGTGAAGAGAATCACAAAGCAACAGGTGACTTGCACAGTTTGGCTGATTATTACATGAAGTGAAAGTGCACTACTGCAGTTTCATTTTGTAGATAAAATTACCAAAATTTCAAAATTTCCTCAGAGGGGTATATAAAATCCTTTGAAAGGTACTTTTCCTTAAAAATAAAAAAAAATGAGCTGTTGTACCCTACAGTGAATCAACAAGTGCCATATACAATTACATTTGAAGACTTTTCACTTGCTGATATTCACACAGTGTGGTTTACAGCAAGAAAACAATTAGCAATCTCTGGCTACTTTTATCAGCTCTATTTCAAACCACAGATCCCAGGATATACAGAACTAAAAGAGAAAGGCAACAGGAAAAACACCAAAAGTGTACAGGAGGAACACATCATTTTAGAATGATGAATCTTCAACTCTTCTGTGCATTTGTCTGTGTGTCTCGTTTGGGAAGTACTTGGACAGGACTACTTTCCCAATTTTAGGTTCCAATACAAAGTACAACAGAGTATGTCTGGTGGAATGGTGCAAGAAGGTCCATGTCACTTTTACAATGGATTGTGGCAGGATTATAGCACAGTCAGGGCAACACTCAGAGAACTCAAGGTGATACAAGAACAAAGAGTGACCTGAAAGAACCAATTTTTTGCTGGCAGAAGAGATTTGTAGCATGTGGATCAAGACCTTGGTCATCCCAAACTGAGCTTCTAGTTAAAAATTAAGAAAGAAAGAAAGAAAGAACTCCAGAAGATAACCTGCATAAACTATAAACATGAACTTGGGAGGAGTCGTCAATGAAACCTTTGGCTACAGCACACAAATACGGGATAGTGGGGAGCAGAAGGAATCCACCATCAGACAAAGGATGAATCTCCTGCAAGTAACAGATGCCATCAGTCTTCTAACAAAAATGACACAGCAACCAATAACAGCTGTTAGCTATCACGGCTAACAGCACATGAAGACACTGGCACACCAACTCCAAGAAGACAAGACTTGATGGTAAGATAAACTTCCTAATCAAAGCAAAACTTTGCTTTTTCTTTTTAATTATCTTTTTGAACTTCACTCACAAAGAATGGAGAAAGCTCAACTAATGTTTTGAATGGAACACAATGAGCCAAATGGCCACTGCCTCATCCCAGGCACAGGTCACCTTGCTTCACTGTGGAGCACAGAACCCAGCTGCAGAACAGAGTATCCAAAAGGCTCATTCTGCCACACTAACAGCTTAAGCTGTTTCACACATCGTATTTGATTTGTGGGCTCCCTGTAGTGTTAAAAACATCACTACAATGACCTTCCCCTACTGCAGACTCAAGAGTAGCAGCAGGATATGAAGGATCTGTGACAGGTAAACGTGTGTAAGGAACCAGAACCACTACTGTCATTCTGGGACTACTAAAAAAAAACTGCAAGCTTCTCACCCAGCTCTGTGTAGTGCCAATACCCATAAAGCTGCTGGGTAGGCTCATGGCAAACTTCCCCTTCCATCTATGGTATGAGAAAGGGACATGACAAGAACGCTGGCTACACAGCCCTTCGAAGATACATGATGTAGCTGTCCTGCTATCTCAAGAAGGGAGGAGGTTGAGTGGAGAGCAGCAACAAGGTCTAACACTGGACCTAGCCCTTAGTATCACATTTCTAATTCTGAAAACTGTGCCCTTAAAAAGGCCATGTTTTCAGAGATTATAACCACCAGAAAGCTGAGCACAGATATTTTCTGATTTGGACGTAGTTGCAGCTCTTCTGCAGACTGATTAACTCTTTCTAGATCTTGCTTTATTTTGTCTCTTGCTGGAGAACATCAGTGTGATATTCCTTCTGATGCTCAGAGACATGCACCTAAGTGATGCATAGGTTCTACAAATCCCCTGAGCTCCAAAAGAGAAAATGTCTCATTGACAACAAACACCCAGACCTCAGAGGTGCTCCATGTGGCCTTTCCAGCCTTTTAATGAGGTAAATCAAACTGCCAAGAATGGCAAGAGATATGAAAAGATCTCTGCTGCCGGTATCTTTTCTGTCTTTTCACTGTACCACAGAGGATAACTTCAGTAAGGTACACTTGGAAAACATTCAGCGTTCCCATTTACAACTAAAGACTCACTTCTCCTACACACTATACAAACAGAAGAAATACAATTTCCCAGAGACAGGCACTAAAGGGAACAAAATGAGAAGAACAGCAGAAGCAATGATTAAACATGCTATCAGCATGCAATCAGCATACAGGCATGTTATTATTTCTTAGGAACAGTTAATTTCCTTATATGTTTGCGTAGTGATGGAAAAAATGCATTTTATTGAAATGCTCATTAGCTTTTTTTTTCATATTCATTTTTTTTTTTTATAAATCAGATGCATTTTATGTATATAGATGAACTGGGATTTGAACTTGCATTTTTTTCTTTTTGCTACTTAAACAACAGTGAAAGCTTTCATTAATTATGTTCAGCTTTTATCTCTTCCAGTTCTCTAACGATCAGCTTATCCAAATACTTTGTTACAATGTTTATTTACAAGCACTTATATTTGAAAATAAGTAAAATAACTCCTAAAGACTTTCAAACAAGTCAAGAGTATTTTTGCTAAAATGCAAACATTCAATAATTTTGATCAATTTCCAAGTCTATGATTTAATATGATTTTGAACATTACGTTTTAAAATATTGCATTTATGCATAATTTATGTGACACTTCTACACTTACCCTGTCACAAAATAACAATGTAAGCTATTGCAAGAATTGCTCACCACTACAACCACAAACACATCAGAAGTGACAAATGCTGCAATGACCCATGAACAAACAGTATTTACTCCTACAATTGTGACTTCTTCTGTTATCTTTTATAAAGATAAAATTGAAACATATAGATTTTATATCTAAATATATGACATACCACCAAGCTCTCCAGCTTTGCATATTTTCATGGTTGAAGAATAAACTCCAGAAAATATTAACCACCCACAGAGATCACCTTGACACGCTTTTGCTGCAGAAAATAGAACATTATACAAACTACTGAAGCCTGAAGCATACTCAAAACATCACATCCTATTTGTAAAATGCACAGAAAGAATAATGGGATCAGTAAGAACATTTAAAAAGTAATGTGTTATATTCATTTTTAACTCCAGAAAACAAGGGGGTTTCTCAGAAAGCAGGCACACTTACTTTGTAACAAGCTCAGACTACGCTGAGCATATCTCTTGGACAAATTTTGCTTAGTTTCATCTATACTATACTATCCTATCCCAAAGACATTTAGAGTAAAATTAAACCACGGTCACATAAAATGTGTGTGCTTGATACAAATACCAGAGGACAAGCTACTAGACAAGCAATGCTCTTATATGAAAAACTGGCAATTGCATCAGAATTTCCCAAATCCACATTTGAAAGGGATTTAATATTCAATTGAACTTACTTTGAAGGACAAGAACATTTGTTAAAGCCTTTATGTTAGATTACACTGTACATTCAACTATGCCTGTTCTTGAATTCAGAGAAACCAGTGTGAAGCTTTGGGATGAACTGCTGCCACCCTCACTGATTTGTGAAAAATGCAACAGACCTTCTGGCCCTCAAGAAAGGGAAGAACTTATGCAAGTTAAATCTAGTTATGATTTTAAATTACTTTTTTAAGAAGGAATCACAAAAATACAGTACTGCAGTTTTGGTAATAAAAATAATAAAGTTAGTGTCTCAGGAGAAGCCTTTCAGTCCTAGGCTCTGAGGCTAACACAACCCACAGGGAAATTAGGTTGCATGAGACAGTACATATAAAGCAACACAGTAAGGACAAATAACATCATCTACTAACAGGAGTTTCATATACGAAGATCCTGTATTTGTCATTACTGTGCCTCACTTCACATAGAAAAGGGAAAAAACCACATTATTAAAGTATGTTGAGTGGTCTACTAATGCTATTTTATTTCTTAATTGCTGAGTCCTCAACAGAGGGAGCAACATTAACTCAGTAAAGAACACAGAACGAGGACTTTTGAACTTGCATCTGTGAAAAAAGACAATACAATTTCTCAAGAAGGAGAACGCTATCTATTTGCCTATTTGCCCAGCAGTCAATAAAATCCAAGCACATAAAAATGGAAGAGGGTCACTAGAGCTCATGCAGTGTGTTCACTGGAAAGACATTAGGCTTCCCATTTACTACTACAGAAAGTACTGAGATACTCAAGAACTTGACAGTCTTCGGCGACTTTTCTTGGAACACTCCAAAAAACATTATTAAACTAGACTAGCCAGAAATGTCAAAAGGATTTCTGATATTCTTATTTCAATAAGGTCCTTCTGCACTGCTGGAAAAAAAAATGGGCCAGGTGGTGGAGAGACAAACGGAGAGAGGACAAATGGGAAGGAGAGTCGGGGGAAAATACACAAATAAGACTATTTCAGCTCACTTAACATCGTTGCTACACTCTAAGTCTCATGCAACCTCCACTAAATACAGTGCTATGAAGACATTTCCTTCTCTCTGTTACAAAACAGCAGCCTCAACATATGGCACAGTAGAACTCCTGCAGGATTAGGCTACTGAAGAGCCTATTGGACACTTCCTACACTTCAGCTTTTCTCCTTCACAGTTTTTGGACCAGAACAAACCCCTTCAAATTTTGAAAACAGTTCACCTTTCCCAGAGAATTATAGGTTTCAAGCTTTTACTATTAGCATTGCCTCTGTCTGTCCAAGCCACTTGTTTAGAAGGGCCTACTGTTCTTCCTTCCCAGAGGGAGCGAGCGCTTTAAGGTCTGTAAACTGCTGTGGTGGAGGAAGGAGAGGACCAACACGCAAGGAGCTAACAGAATTTTCAGGGAGAAGTCGGATGAATTTCTGGAGGCTACATGATGAATCTGTACAGAAATAGGTAGATGTAAGAAGTGCTTACTAGAAACCATTCTTTTTCATTATATGTTTCACAAAACATTTGTTTAGATATTTCGTTGAATCATTGGTACAGGTATCAAAACCTAGGTTTTCCGAGTCACTAAAGCTACAAACAGGTGAACAGTATTACGCTAGCTTTTAGATGCCCTTTGTATTTTGTATGTAATCTGTTTAATTCCTGCGACTGTCACTGCACATATGCTGTAAAAGTCATGAAAGCTGAGAAGTTAAATTCTGAACCCTGATGAGAACAAGCTGGGTACCACATATTCTTACCTGCTTATTTCCTGCTGTCACAGGATGGCTAAGTATATTTGTGATTAATGTGAGTTTTCCAACACGTTTTCCCAATCACACTCTCCATGTTAACCTGACCTGCACCATGTGGAAGCTACTGCAGACTGTAAAGTCTTTGAGACATGCCCTCTTATTTGGGGCCATATTTTCAAACATTGGCACCTAAACAAATTCACAAAAATGGATTTAAATGCGTCTAAGAATACTGCCTACTAACCCCATCTCAGGCAGCGGCTTCAGTTGCCAACCTGTCCATGTATCGCAGACAATTCTGCAGAATATCTAGCTGCACATCTAGGCCTCTTTACAAACGAGGTCATGAAGGCTAAGCCTAACAGAGCATGTGAATCTCAGCCTTGCTACAGCAAAAAGCTTGAATAAGAACAGTAAGAAGATTACAACAGCAAAATAAGTCCATTTTATTTCTCTCACTAAACCCAAAAATTCAGTGTTTTCTCATTTCCACAACTGGTGTCTCTAGTGGCAATCAGCAACAACATTAAGAAGAGTGGAAAGTGTAGCAGAAACAGAACCAAAATATAAGTACCTCCGACAAATACCTCTGATGAAGCAAAAAATGAAACTATGCCAAGTACTGCTGCTCCACAGACGTCTGTATCCCTGAAGTAAGTATACTGTGTTGCACACAGATTAAATGAACTGGAGTATCCACTGAGCTAAACGAAGTCATATTTGAATGAGCTTGGTTACTGCTTGGTTTATTCTTTCCATGCCCAAGGAAAGATGAAATTAGATAAGATCAATTTAAAATTATCAGAAAGAGTGTCCTGCAGATGTATATTTCCTGAAGATTTGTTGGAATGCTTTTTGCCTTATTCTTTCCTTTCTTCTCTTATGAAATAACTCAGCAACATGATCCTCAGGATGCTTTCAAAAACAAAAGTCAATATATTTCATAATTTCACAGGTTTTCACAATAATCTGACCAATTTTTTTTAAGTATGTCATTTCATCTGTCATTTTTAGTGAAAACAAAAACTACCTTCCAGAATGACAAATGAAGTAAAATAATGTAAAAACATCAGAAATTTCATATACACATTTTGTCAGTAATATCTACTACTCATAAACTTTACAGGTGAGAGAAAAAGGAACCACCCAGAGTGGATCCCTTACAAATTCCAATTACACTTGTATTTTTTTTAGAATGTATCTCACACATTTTGGCAAAGCTTCACTCACCATGTAAATTTCCAAAGTAATGTACTGAGCAAAACAGGTGTATGAACCATTTCATGAAGTAAAATTGTATGAGCAATTAGCTGCTGAAGTGCCATCAGTCAGATACTGAGAGCTCTTTCACGTGCATTGTCACCGCACTCTTAGCAAATCCTCAATGTAGTCATTAGGGAGGAAAAAATTGAGACTTATCTCAACAGAAGAGGCACACAAAGCATTTAGAAAAAGCTGCACACAAAACACAGTGCAACATGAGTTCAATTATCTCCTTATGCAACAGATGTGAAACAGTGTAAGCACTAAGGTGCTGCCTGCACAATACAGAGAGCAGTTAGGTAAAGGGCACAGCAAACCTTACCTGAGCGCCACAGGGAAGGAAAAAAACAAAAAGGTGTGAGGCATCTGAGGGTAGCACCGCCTGGAAAGCAGTTGGGTTTGGAGGATTATGCTGGACTCCAGACCAAGCTCCTCTATTGGCAGAAAATAGCAAATAAACTTTTAGCTTCTTAAAGCTTTATATTTCATAATTCTGGTGCTCTCTTTGATTTTTGCATGCATTTAACATATTTGAATAAGGATGGTTGAATTAAACCTCCTTTTACCATAATTATGTAACAAAAGTTCATCAACACTAATGCCTTATTAATATTTGAAAAAACTGACAGCAACTTAAAATAAGCTATTGCTACAGTTGTACGCCATGCGTCAAAGCCAGACGCTAGAATCACAATCATATTCAGGCAGTGGCTGATTGCATCGCACTGTCATAGGTCCTTGTGTGGTGAAAGCAATACGCAGCACGTAAGGATGAGAGTTCTAACTCTACAAGCCACAAGATTTCAGTCTCAGCTCAGTGTTAGATTTGTTGCCGGTTTGTAAACTGCTGACAATCAAATTAAGAACATTAATTTGGGTAGAAAATAGAAAGGCTTACTTATATTCAAAACCTAGCAGAGGTCACTGTCACTACAGCAGTCCTTTTACCCATAAAAAACAGTGTCAACGTTCAACACTGTCTAAATACAGCTCAGCAGAGTATTTACAAACATGCGCAGTATCTTTTATGAACGAAAACAAAGTTTAAGTAGAAATTAAGTAGAAATTCTAGTGTGCACACTTCTGAAAGGTTTGGATTCAGTATCTGATAAGAACACTACAGTGAGGTTTCCACTGCCTGGCTACGGAGCATAGCGGTTTAGTTCTGCACATCACTTCCTGCTGTTTTCCAAAAACAGCCAAGGAGAATTCCTATAAATTCCTATGGAAAAATCCTGTTTTGTAACTGTAAACAGACAATATGAATTGATACAGGTATTATATTGGCGAAATTCAGAAAATGTCAAGTATTTGCTATCAAGTGAGAATCTTAGCATGGTTAAAATCATCTTGAAATGATGAAATGCAAAGCTCCCAGCTCTTTTCAAGGATATCCACAGCATCAAGAATATTCACAAATATTCATCAGCATGAACTAGAATCATCAGACCAGTTTAAAATGACTTCTGCCTAGAAGTAGTTATGGTAAAGTTTCCATCTTGATCCCCAAAACATGACTTCAACAAAAGAAGTATCTAACCAGACAATGGAGGGAAAGAAGAAGACTTCTGAAGAGTCTGAAGAGACTTACCATAGAACTCTACAGTGGTCTGAACTGCTTTCTGAAGGAGCCTCTATCGCTCCAGGGAACGATTAACAGAGTTTATGTAAACCAGCTTCCTAGCCTAGAATTAGGCTATGAGAGGATGATACTTTTCCTTGTAAATAGACACTTCAGAAATGCAACAGCTGAAGTTGTATTTTCTTTTAAAAAGTTGAAAAGGCAATAAAACACTTCCCTCACATCTCTGTTAATATGAGACTTTTGATCTTTACACTTCTTTCCTGTGGCATCTTTACTTAAAAAAAAAAAGAAAGAAAGAAAGAAAACACAGAAAATGATCTTCACATAACTAGCAATGTGTTTACTGCTTCCAGCACAGAAAACCATCTGCTTATTAACTCTGATAGTATGAGCTTTTGCTTTATTCTCTGCTAGGCCAGCACAGCACAGCACCGGCAGTGCTGCTCACAGGTGTGAAAAGAACAGCACATGATAATGTAGAATGAATTTTACAGAAGCAGAGATGGTGTCAATGCCACCTGTAGAAGACTTGTCAACAAGTAGCACTAGAGGAGCAGAAAGAAGGCTAGAAGATGAGAATCTGAGCTGTCCCCATTCTTGCTCAGTTTCCCCAGCTATTGCAGACACCCTGCTTCCCTCCTGTGATCACTAATTTGTAAGTAGTACTGCATTGAAAGACGACTGCAGGAGTCAAGGATCTCTATTAGGGTATGATCCTCTACTTCAAATACCTCCATAAAGGTAGAATTCATACAACTACAGGTCTTCCATGCATATATGATAACTCAGATACTTGAACAAATGTCTTCAGCATTATACCAGTTAAAACATGTTTTGCACCTATACTATAAACCTTACATCCGGTACATGAATAAATGTGTTCGTGTAACCATTAATGTGTTCATCAGCCTAGTTTAATACAGCATCTGACTAAAAATGCTTCCTGTAAAATTTTGGGTTGTGTCTCTGCAATCTTCATCTTCACGTATCCACAATACATAACTACAAGATCAATTCAATTAATCATAACCGTTAAGCAAGTCAAGGTCCTAACAAAATACATTAAAAATACAGATGTCCTCTGTTCAAATAATAACGGGTAAAGAACAATATGGAATATTTACAGCTCGATATAACTCTTCAAAGACATCTGCTTTTCCCCACACATCAGTTCCTTCTTAACAGTCTGTCAGTGCGACTTCACCATGGCACACTGTGCTGACATACAGCTTTAAGCTGGAATGCAAAAGTTGTTTGATAATCCTCTAAGAGTACGGAGACTGTTTGAATTAGCTTTGAATAGACAATATACAGATATGAATAAGTACCTCACATTCTTTTGGAATTTTGGTTAAATTTAAGCTACTTAATTAAAAAATATTATTTTAGAGAGAACATACTATATTGGGTTTATGTGGCAAGGTTTTGGTAGCAGTGGTCTGCAGGGGTGGCCTCAGTGAGCAGAGCCCAGCACTGCCCCATGTCAGAGCACAGCCAGCCCCAGCTGCTCCCAAGGGGACCTGCTGCTGCCAGAGCTGAGCCACGGGCGATGACGGGAGTGCTCTGGGAGAGCAGCCTGAATGGAAAAACTGCTGTGCAACTGCAACTGGGAGATAGGAGTGAGAAATGTGAGAGGAACATCCCTGCAACCACCAAGGTCAGTGCAGAAGGAGGGCAGGAGATGCTTCAGGCACAGAGCAGAAGTTCCCTGCAGCCCAGGAGAGGCCCATGGTGGAGCAGGCTGTGCCCTGCAGCCCACGGGCACCATGCGGAGCAGATCTCCACGTGAGGTTTTTCTGTGCAGAACAGTTACTCTCCAACTGATGGTCTTTTTCAGGATTAAATCTCATCTGCCTCTGTTCCAAAGTAACTTACACTTCACAGCTACGCCTCTATAAATCTTCAACCTTGTCAGGTGCTATCTCAACCTCCTGTACACCTATCCGGCAGGCCTAGTATCTCATGCTCCACATTTAAACACCTTGATTCTATCCCTTATTTAATCACCATGAGACTCAATCAATACTGTTTTTTTGGCTTTAAGTAGCCAATTTATACACTATCAAAACTGATAAAGTCTTAGATCCACTATTTCTTGATTTGTCCAAATGTCATGAAACTTCCTGATGATGTTTTATTGTTACTGGAAAAGTATTAGTGCTCCATACTAAGCCTGGCCTGCAAGTCAGCCATTATATAGAGTCTCCACACTAATAACTAACTGCATAATAAATGAAGCTGAATATAGCCTTCAAGATGATTATTCTTCTACAAATATAGAAAAGATTATAGGAAGGTAAAAATACAACACTACAGGAAAAAAAAGCAGAAAAGAAATGAAGAAAGGAGCAAGGGAACACAGGTACTCAAGGCTTTTCACAGGTATTTCAGCTGGATGGTAACTTCAAGCAATATAGTTTTATAAGTGTTTATTAAAAAAAGAAAGGAAGGGAAAATACAGCAGGGACTCTGAGTGAGGCAATTCAGAATGCTGCTTGGGGTCTTTGCTTCAAGTCCAAAGGGCCTTTTTTTTATTTTCTATATGAAAAGCAGAAAAGAAAAGAAAGTGAAATAAATAAATAAAGCCTTCCAGTTCTGAACACGCACGCACACACACCCCAGTTCACAAGTACACACCCCCCCCAACGATTTCAGAAAGGAATGAACTTCAGTCTACAGTTACAAATCCTGCAATCTTCCCATTAATCCATACACCAACTATTTTACTGAGCTCCCCATATATTATTTGTTGTTACAAAAGCAGCTTCAGTTTTCTCATTTTTTAAGAATGCCTACAGCAATATAATTGAAGATGTAATCTTGTAAAATATTCAAGGATCACCTCCTCCAAGCTCAGGAGTGATGCATCCCAACAAAGACAAAGTCAGGCAGAAATGCCAGGAGGCCTGCATGGATAAACAAGAGGCTCCTGGACAAACTCAAGCACAAAAAGGAAGCCTACTAAGGGCAGAAGCAAGGATAGGTAGCAGAAATAGAGAGAAATTGTTCAAGCAGCCAAGGATCAGGTTAGGACAGCTAAAGCCCTGACAGAATTACATATGGTCAGGGATGCCAAGGGCAACAAGAAAGCTTTCTATAAGTGACAAAAATAAGATTAGGAAAAATGTGGGTCCTCTCCAGAAATAAACAGGAAACCTGGTTACCCGGGACACAGAGAAGGCTGAGTTACTCAATGACTTTTTTGCCTCCATCTTCACAAACAAGTGCCCAAGTCTCAGAAGGCAAAGGCAGTGATATTTTTCATATTTCACGACAAAGACAGTGTAGAAAAGCAACAGTTTATGTAATGATTGCAGAAATAACTTTGCTAGTACACAGGTAAGAATAATCAGTGAAATGAAAACTTACCAAAAGTAATATTCAAAAAAAGTAAAAGACTGGCCTAAGTGGTATTTTATAAAGAATGACTGAAGATGTCCAGAAGTGCAAGAAATTGTTAAGTATACATAATAATGACATCTATGACATCTTAATTTAAAAGGTTAACAAGAGTGAAAGGTATTGAAATTGAATATATTCAGCATTTAAAAATACCTGAACAAAAGATCCTTCCAAACAGAATGTAACAGAGACCTGAGAAACACAGCTTGTTAAACTTCTAGAATCAAAATTCTTTACAGTAAATGTGTTCCTCTTGAAGAACATTGCCAAAGTGAAGTACAGCCTCTAAATGGCTAGGGCAAAAAAGGAAGAACTGTCAGTAACGAAATATCAGAGCCCACAGCTTGCAGAATTTAAGCTACATGGATGAGAAGAACATTCACTGAGCTTCAAATTGCAATGCTGCATGCCAGTGAAACATAACACGGATGTAATCAAAAGAGGTTTACTTCATAAAATGGAATTTGTACATTATCTACAATTTTAACAGTTCTTCACATTAGAAAAAGACACTTTTCAGATAAAGACAATTTCCATTTTGACAAAATACTTTAAAACTATTATCAAACAATAATGGTATGTAATTATCACGTATCACCACAATGTCATAAAAGTAACTGAGAAACAGAGAGATAAACACATAACAGAACATTCAACATTTAACCACAGACCACAGCCAAATTTAGAACTTGCAAGCGTCCAGCAGCTCTTCTTGGTTCATGAGTATGTGACAACCTCTGTGGAACCAGCACACAGCTAGCAATGGGTAATGCACAGGAGCACCTTGATCCTAAATGTATCCAAATGCCTTTATTTGGGTTGTGCCCTTACACATCAGACAACATTGAGTAGCAAAACCCATGCAATTCTGGCTAACAGTATTCCTCTGCCCCGCCCCGCCTGTAGTGGCCTGGCTCAAGCCACCATTGCGCTGCCGGCACAAGGTCCACCCATCCTCTGCCTTCAGCCCTTCCTCGTTTCCCCTCCACTTCAGTCCAAGTAGGCCCACAAGGAAAGAGCTAGGGTCCCATCCTATCAAACCCAGCTAGGTGCTAAGAAAAAGCATAGAGAAGTGTAGGACAGGAATGTATTTTGAAGGCCAGCAAGTCCTCACGTGGTGCATAGCACAAGGGAGATAAGCCCTGTCTGGACACTGGTCCTCCAGTGAATTAAGCTCAGCTGGGCAGAAGTTTTGAGAAAGGAGAGAGACCCTGCCATGTCCAACCAGAGGCCCAAAACTTCCACTCTTCTGTATGGCAACACCTCATACTGTTACATTTTAAAAAAACGTAGTGCCTATCCCTGTGGGATGCTTACAGAACAAAGATTCAGTACGATCAGAAATACAGCTATTCATCAACTGGGGACCTAATGAGAGGCTTAATGAGATAATGAGAGGTAGTATCTGGTGGGGTATTTTTTTGATTTTGTGTGTGTGTGTGTGTGGAATGATGCTCTAGACAACATATAGAAAAATGGTGCCAACTATTATGCTAATAGGATGACAGGAAAAGTTTGAAGTATTGCTTGGCAGCAGCCCAAGACTAAAGAGAAGGCAGATTTCCTACATTTCAAAATTCCTCAAAAGCAGACAGTAAGTTTTAGTAAGTTATTGAAATGTGAATCATATCAAGAAGAATTGTCTATGACATATACTCAGTTGAACAAAACTTTACAAAGTGAAAAAAACATGCTGTGAAAACATTCACAGTTATATTGAGACTAAAAAGGAACCATTTCGGTATTTCCATCTAAGAATAAGGACAGGAAAGCACAACAAAGGCAGGTGTAAGCACAGACAGGCACATTGCCCTTAGTCAGTATTAACTAAAATATTGGCCATTTGAAGGACAAAGAAATCTCTTGAAAATTATTCCTTTTCTGTAACTGACTTCTCTCAGATGGCTAAACCAAATACAAAGTAACATCATATAAGAAATAATGTAATAATCTAAACTTCTAGGAAGTTTCTGCCTAAAATGATACCTGTAAGTCTACCCACTTATGGCTAATTGTTCTGTCTTTTTGATAAACAACAGGCCGGAAATCTTTGGTAATATGTGCAGTAGACAGGTCAGTATATGAAAGACTGTATGGTAACAGCATGAACACAAATGTACTGAAAAGTATTATTGAAACAATAGTTGAAACAATTCAATATTGGAAGTAAAGGAAATGTCTGAGAAGGCAGAAACATAATTTACACTACAACCACCAATACTCTCCTTACTTCACACCCACAAGAGAGGATGACATACTTAAACAGGCTTAATTAAACCTGCAGTATTTTCATTTTACTGATTTTGTAAATCACTGTTTATTACTGGAGTGAACAAAAAATCCCACCCTTCCTCGGGACTTGCATGTCTTTGGATGTTACACCTCCGTAGTTTCACTCCAACTGTGCTAGAAATTATTTTCAGCTGGCCCAGAGGCATTGTAGAAAGCTCTGTGCCGCCATAAGCAAGACCAATATTTGATAGCTAACCTAGGATTCTGCTGCCTGAACTGGTAGAGAACAAGCACGTGGCAGAAGCAATGAGCTTGTTCTCCCGAGGGTAGGGTGCCAGCTGCACTATAAAAGAGAGATAGTGTGGAATTAATAGTGGCCTCACAGGCAGGCTGTATATTTTGCCTTTCAATACAAAAAGTCATGCCTTAATGGAAGCTAGAGTGGAACAACAAAGACTTGGAATGCAGAAAAGATGACAGCTACCTGGAAAAATGAATTTATTTCATTTTTGTGTACTAAGGATGATTTTCAGATGCTTTAAAGGATGCTCTGTGGCCAAAGAAGATTATAGTCTAAGGACAAACCACTGCAGAACTGCTACAGAAAAGATAACAATAGAAGCAAGTTATGCATATGGAAATTATTGATTGATGAACACAAGAAGGAATAAGGGGGCTTCTAAGGAGGATGCACAAGCAAATGCAGCAGCAGCTTTGCTGATGAGCTCCTGAGGTTCCTTCATGAGTGCAAGGCCACAGAAAACAAAATGTGCGAGAGAAATTCTCTTCAAATATGTCGACAAATCTGGAAACACTGGCAAAGCAGAATTAACAAGCATGACATAAAACCCAACAATAGAAAGCAAACACTGAAAGATCAGTCCCCATAGGCTTTAGATGTAACTAACAAACTTTCTGAAACAAAATCAGTGTAGCACTGATACTTCATTTGGTTCCGCTGACCACTTCCCACATCCTCCCAATCCACCACTGGACTGCTCACCGTGTTTGGAAAGCACTCATGTAAAGATCTGTGAGTAATAAGCAGTAGCTGTAATGTGAGGTAAGAGGCCTTAAGAAGAATATAAAATAGGAAGAGATACAAAAATGCAAGCAGGCTAAAAGAAGGAATTCAGACTACATTCTTCTCATAGGGAGAAAACCTCTGATTTGCAAACCAACGAAAAAAGAATCAAAGAAATTGTAGAAGTCAGGACAGAGGCAAGATGGTCTGAATGAGAAAATTTATAAGAAGCATGGAAGGAAAAAAACAGATTTGAAATATTAGGAAAAACTAAAGTGCAAGAGCTGGCTCTGGTCAGGATGTATGAAGCATGAAGAACGTAAGAGTAAAAAATAACCTTGAGTCACTGAATCTGAGTGACAAGAAGGATAATGTTCTTGTCATTTGTGACAGAAAGGGAGAGAAGTGGATAGAGTTCTGTTTTGAATTGATAAGATAATTAAAAGACATCATGTTAGAGATCCAATCTGAGACACAAGATCAGATGGAAGGAGCATTAAGATCGGTGGAAAAACAGACCTGTAAGTAATCTGTATGGGCATAATAGTAAGAGCAATGCAAGTGGCTAACTCACCTAGAAACTGAGCATAGAACAAACAGAGCAAAAGTCCAAGAACACAGTCTTACAAAATTCCAGGATTAAGTATAAAAGGAGAGAAAGCAGATACACTGAAAAGAGCATTGAAGAATGCCTAGGTAAGAGAAGAAGCTTTCACCATGAAGACAGTGGAATACAATTAAATCATGCAAAACTACTAATATGACATGTCAGAGGCAAGCATTGCACTAAGAACGGGAGTGAAACTATTCAGACTACTAGCAGTTTTCCCACGGCACAGTAAGGCAGTACAAGCAAACGTAGATAGATATTAACCATCATCCAAATACAATTTCATTGTGCACAAGGAGCTGAACTGTGAACAGTAGTAAACCAGCAGCTTTAACACCAATGGTGGTAGTGACTCTCTTTTTCGCTCAAAACCTGCACTGTGCATCAACATCAGCAGGTGAGCCATCAGAATGTTCCTTCTATGTTTCCTGTTTTATGATTACATTTGCACGTGGGCTAATTCTGCATGTTGCAGTTTGGAGCTGTCTCTCTTGCCAGTGAACACAACTGCTGACACTATATTCAATGCTGTAACCAAAGGAGAGTATGGCTAAAAGTGCTGATAATGCCTCCTTACACCATGACATTTTCTCAGTGCTGAATATTTAATCATGTAAATCTTTCATATGCATCATAACCGAATATATCTCCACAAAATAAGCAACTTATGACTGATTTTACATTATATTTGCCATCTTTAAAAATTATATTTAGCAACTCAACTCACATATCTTTTCAAAACATGAACATTACCAAATGAACACACTTCGCAAGTTACAGCAGATGCTTTACTAATGACCCAGCTTCACAGTGCGATGTGTTTCCCAGTGACCCAGGTGAGATGGGGTACACAGTGCCCATAAGCAGTGGAAATAATGTGCTCTTTTTATTGCCAAAATGAGCTTGTTCTGTGTGAAAGCTCTCAGACAAAGGAAACCAGAAAGTTAAATCCATTACTTAGCCACTATGTGGGTGTTGAAGGGCTGAGGCTACAGAAGCTCCCCTAACTACACCACCAATTTGTCTCATTTATGGCTGTAAGCAGATACTATGTAAACTAATGTACACCTTGGCTTCACTGTTAAGAGACAGTAACTGTGTAAACTAGTAGTAACCTTATAGGAAATTTGAGGAAAAACAAAGTGAGATTCTACATCAGAAATTACTGAAATTTTTCATCAAGTTCTTTCTCAAATTTGCTCTAAAATCATCTTGTTACAACAGAATTCTAGCAGGTCCTCATGTTAGGACAGAACTTCTTCAACAAGGAAATGTTCAAGTAAGGATGTTCTGCAGAGACTGACTTTATCCTTGTCTTTCAGCATTTTTATTAACCACTTGAAAGTAACTATAAAGCTACTGCTGGACAATACATGCAGCAGCCAGGTGAGGTAGATTGGTAAGCACAGGTGCTGACAAGCCGGTCATACCTCCAGCCCCTGTGACACGCAGCACCGGAGAGATGCTGTGAGAGCAACATAGGAACCATCCATCACCCAGAAACCAAACACAGGCACGAACGATCTTCAGGTGGTTGTGCAAAGACCAGCAAAATCAGAAAAGAGTCACTGAGCTGTGTCACTTAGCAAGTGGATCCTTTCTAAAAAAACGCATCTTCAGAGAGCCAGAAGCTATTTTAAAGGTTGAATTTCTACAAATGAAGAACGTGCATATACTGCAACACTAGTGGGTGTGACAGAAAGAAAGGACTCCTGGTTAAAAGCCCATTACTTAAGCTAGCAAGCAAGCAAGCAAATATGAGGATTTCTTAAGGTAAAGTTATGGCAAAAGACACAGCATCATTCGTATTTCAAGCCAGTCCTTCTGCAGCAAATGTGGCCTGTGGGACAGGCTGCAGAATCAGGGGATGACTTTCTTTTTCTTTAACACTTCAGCATCAGGTGAGATTGACAGCGTGTCTTCTTAGTCAATATGACTGAAAAATTACATAAAGTTTAGAACTCAAAAAAAAGAAAAAACGCTGATAAGCAATGCAAGTTTTTATCTGACTATAAACTACACAAACTCATCAATATACATTTATATACCTTATAAATGATACATAGAAATGGCTGAGAAAGTTTCTCCCCCAGCAGCATGCGCATGTCTTCCCTGTCTTTCCTTCCACAGAACTTTCTGCCTTCTCAGAGACAGTGCATAAATGCTCCCCAGACAAGAGCTCTGCATTCATGCCCGTGAGGTGAGCACGAGCAGAGCACGGTGCTCACAGTGCTGCAGGAGGACAGCAAGACACCGAAGCAGGCACAGCCCTTCTGCTGGCAGACCAAGGACAGCCAGGACTGAGAAGTGTACGTCAGGCAGCCCAGGCACTGTAATTCCTCTGCAAGGAAAAAAAAAATGCCTGTTGAAGTGGTGCTGCTTCTGAAGGCAATTTAGGATGCACAAACCACTGCTTTTTGTAGGTAAACTTTTAACAAAGCTTACCTTGAACCTGAACATTGCTTTGCTCAGCAAAATCAAACCGCAGACATCAAGGGACTATCCTTTCCCCTCAGATACTTCACAATGTAAATGAGGACTAGATAAAGGTCCCTTCTCCCAGTTTTCAGCAGACAAACTTATCATGTCCCTTCCTCCCCCGAGACTGTAAAGGAAATAATTGCCAAATCAAAAACCTTGCATAAAATCGGACTGAAGTCAAGCACAAAACAACATATTTTACTACAAAGATTATGGAGAAAGCTGCATGGCTACAGCTTCCCTTCTTAATCAATCAAAAAATAAAGATTTTTCATAAGGCTTATCTGTAAACACAGGCTGACTTGTGGCCCTCTCTGAGCTCCCCAGGACCATCCTGGTGATGCTAAGACTCACGCACCATGTGCAGGCAGCCAGCACTGCACCCACAGTGCTCGGCCCCCAGCGCACAGCCCCACACAGCCACACAGATGACACACAGCCCTTCCTCAGTCCCAGTGATGCAGATGTGGTGCCTGATAAAAGCAGAGACCAAGGGTCTTCCTCCTGTGCCTGCCTGTCTTGAGACATCACAGAACACACTGCTCACAGCCACAAACGCTGCTACCAGCAGTGAGCCTTCCTCCACAGTGGAGGAAGAGGACATCTGTTCCAAAAATACCCTTCTCCTGCTCTGGGGATGGATGAGATTCCATCCCTTGTTCCTATACGTGAGGAGAAGACCACGTACCAAGGCTCAGGGACAGCATAAGATAGAATAAATCATTTCCGAACAGAAAAGAAAAAATGTTGTCAATGTACACACAAAGCATTCCTGTAAAAGGGTTATTCAAGAAACTCGTGTAAAAGCTATTCCATGCCAAATGGCACCAAATGCCACACAAAATGCTCTTACACTCTGTAAAATACTGTCATATTATATACAGACTACTCATTTCTGAGTAGACACTTCTGTGACCACAACAAATTACAAAAGGCCCAGAAAATTTTCCTAGACTACAGCTCAGACCCAGCACACTCAGCCAGAAATATTCCCTTTCCTCCCCATCCCATTTTTATGTATCCATTCCCATTTTACTCCTTTTCTTCATCTGGTTGCATACTATCTTACGTCCATCACGTCAGTACATTCAGTGAAGCAAATGACCATGATGAAATCAATTTCCTGTTGGTTCTGATATGTTTTTTGATCACGTTCATACTATGCTGAAAATACTAAAAAAAGCATGTTCTTCTCATCTGAGCAGTGTCTGACACAGACTGATGTACCTCATCATGTTCATATTTTGTGTAAGCAACAAGTGGGATGCTGGGAAACCAAAATTCACCCCGCTGAGCCTAAGAGAGCACCTGCCAAGCCACAACACCAACAAAAATATTTTCCAACTCTTCAGTCCTGCTACCTCCCTCCTACAAACTGAACAAACTGAACTTCAAACCAATTCCGCTCAGTTGTTCAGTACTAAGGAAGTAAGGTCACTTTGTTGCATGCAACAACACACAGAGCATACACTTCCAAAAAAGTGGTTGGGAAGCGCTATTTTCAACTTGAGAATTACTTTCTGTGTGTAGCATCCACAGCTTCAAGAAAACATGAAAGAGGTTTCATTAATATAACAAGATGTGACTGTTGCTCTTAAATTTTGCTTAGACGTCAACTTTTCCAGTTTTAAAAAGCATTATTAAAATGTATTTATTCTTCAGCTATTTTTAATCATAATATTCAACTGAATTTTGGGTCAAAATAAATAACCTGGCCCAAGGGCCTAATTTGCAGTGAGGTCCTATTTAGGAGTTCGCTGATAACCTCATGAAGAAATAATTAGAACATTTAAAGTGACAAATTAAAGCCAATGCAATTAGCAATAACCCTCACGATTACTTAATATTTTCTAAGTGCTTTTGAGAAAGCAATGACAGGATTTTATGCTACAAGATAAAACTCTGTTCATGTGGAGAAGTGTATTACATATGTTTACTGTATTAAACAGGGCAAAAAAAATCAGATGGAGTAAACGGATATTAATATGTTATCATTAGGGAGTATTGCCAAAGTGAAATATCCAGCAGGCCAGTGGGTTCTGTCATGGTGGAATATGAGTCCACATTATAAAATCAGATCTCATTTTCTATCTTTAACCATAGTGCACAATAATTAAACCAATTTAGATCACAACATCTGATCAGAGAAACACATTTAATAAACTGGTTTTCATGCAGAATTCTATGAGTTTTTCTTCTGTAAAACAAAATAAAACTGCAAGAGACCGAAGAAAATTCTGGACTTTCGCCCTAAGACAAGCACACACCAAAATTCTCTTGATGTTTTTCTTCCCTATGATGTAACACCATTCCCGGTTCTCTATTGTTCTCAGAATACCATACAGCATAAACAGTTCAGGGACAAGCAGTTGCATACTACATACATACAAACATGCACCTGCATTTACACATACAGAACAGTATCAAAAGAAATCAAACTGCCAGTAAACCTAGCATTTCCCAATATTCCATCATTTTTCTTTCAATTTAGAGTACTTTCAGAATTCCTCCATGCCCAACAAATGGCACCCACTGACATTCACCAACACTTGAAGAACCAAACAGTGGATGTGAGGCCCAGGCACAGTAACACAGCACATGGCTGATGAAATGCTTACTACTGCTGAATGGTAAACCCTTCTCTGCTACCTGTCCATACCCTCTCTCAAGTGTCCGACTGTTGGCAATCTACCAGTTATTGCATATCTTCAACTGAAATTCAGCTTATGAAAAGCCTTCGCTTACAGCCACTGTGATTACTGTTTTCTTAAAAATATTGAGAAAAATAAAAGGTTTAAAGCAAAACAAAACCATGGCCTCAGACCCAGAAGCATTCAAGGCCAGGCTGGATGGTGCCCTGGGCAGCCAGATCTAGTGGGTGGCAACCCTGCCCACAGCAGGGGGTTGAAGCTGGATGGTCTTTAAGGTCCTTTCCAACCAAAGCCATTATATGATTCTGACACTATGATTCTATTAAGTGCATTTTGAATTTGCTTGTGAGACTTTTCATAGAGTCATGATACATTAAAGCAGAAAACAACTGCTCCCATTCTCTCTTTTTGCCACATTACAAGATTTTGTTGAAAAACATTTGTGCTTCAAGAGGAAGGAAAAGCTAAGGCAGAATTAATAAAAAATGCTTAAGATGTTTTGGAGGTGTTCTCTGTAAGGAACTGCCTTTTCATACACAGCATTGAACCTTCACATATTAGTAACCTGGTATGTGAAGCCTTCAGCTCCCTCTGAAACTGCTTTTAGACTGGTTGACCATTCTCAGAGAAAAAATTCTGGATAACAAGTCAGCAAGAAGCACTATAGCCCTCTACACTGACAGAAACAAATTTTCATTATTTTTCTTTAAAGAAGAAGAAACAAATACAGGGTCTGCCATCACATCTTTGTGGGTTTTGCAGTGTTCTCACCAATCAGGAAAATGGTTGGAGCCATCACAGGACTTTGGAAAAATGTCCAAACGCAGGCAAAGAGCTTCAGGAAGTGTCATGAGCAGACCTTTAGCATCTCTGCTACCTTCTTCATTATTTCATGTAATATTTTAAAATCAGCTACAATGACACAATCTCTACTACAGGAACATTTTCATATTAAAAGCAGTCATCCTTGGATCACTGTTCCTGCCAATGAATTTGAATCAAACGTTCTTTAGGGAGGATGAAAACCTTGTGTTCAAGGACACATTAACCACTGCCAAGGAGAGACACAACGTAGCTCTCTCCCATATAGGTTGAAGATAAAGCATTTTAATAAAATCTTTCACTTTGACTTTTTTTGTTTTTTATTTGAAACTCCTGATTTTTATTATTGATTACTTTCTCTAGCAGTACTTTATTAAAGATAGAGAAAAAAACGGGATTCACTTTCACAGAGGTCGCTGTGGTGCAGAACTGCTTTCTTGTTCCCAGTGGCTTTAACAAGCTTCTGGTGAAATGAAAATTTCTCTTACACCAATATTTAAATTCCTTCCCATTGCCCAACTTCTCACAGACTCATTCAGAGACAACAGCTAAACTCTCTTTCTGGCAGACTTTTCCCATCCAAGTCTTAGAGCAATCTGACAACTTCAAGCAGAAACTAACATAAACCTCAGCCTACCACCTCAATGTACTTACCTACACAAGAATCTGCATAGGAAAATATTAGAAACACATATGTAAGCTGCAAAATAATAAATTCCACCCTTCTTAATTCTGCCAGATTCTCATAATGTTCCTACATAAAAGATTCATTATCCATTCACATAACAAGTAATTCAGAACAAATTAAAAATTTTGGATTTAATTAAAAAAAAAACCTGTTTGTATCAGATCTGGGAAAGAGCATTATTATCTACATCAAGTCAAAAGTGTCCTTTTTAAGAAGACAAATTATTCACTAAATACTGACTACATAGTAAATAACTACACATTTACTGGCTACTCTGAACTATATCGACACTAGTTTTTTAAATGAATTTCAGTGAACACATCATGAGCTATATAATCATTTTCTCCACCACAATCAATAAGAAGTCCATAAAAAACTACAGATAAATATTCTGTTTTCTAAATAATGTATTCAATAAATTTTCAAATTCAAAGAATACCTATAGAGCGCAAGACAGAGCTTCTGGACTTTTACACTTGAAAGGCATCTGTGAGGGTGGAGAAAGGAAAAGAAAAAAACAAATCTAGCAGTACACTACCATGAAATACCGAAACGATAATTGTTTTCAGCTTGAAACACAGGAGGTGATTATCAGCGAAGAAAGGCTCAGGTAAAATGTTTCAATGCCCACTGAAGTAAATAGGATTTTTCTTTTCAGTAAACACAGAAACGTTTCATCTTTCCCTTGAACATACCTGAATCCTCTCCGTGTTTATTTGTTTTTAATTCCACTGGTAACATATGTACCAATTTTTCCTTGTGTGATGGTAGACTAAAGAAAAACTTTAAAAAAATTAAACAGGACAAAAACAAAAAGAAAAAAATCAATGAAAGAACACAATGTTAAGAAGCAGTAATGTTTAAGAGAGAATCAAAGGAGAGGAGAGCAGCTAAAAAGACTGAAAAAAGATAAAGGGCAAAGGATTTAAAAATTAAACAGAAGGAAAAAGATTAAAGAAAGAATGGCAAAAGGCAATGCAAAAGGATTTAAGAAGCCTGTATAAAGAAAAGACATTCAGTTGTAAGAAAGGAATAGCAACTACTAGAGGAAAAATACTTGAATATAATGAATCAGTAAACGGAATGAAAAAGTTAGAAATTAATTAAAAAGCAGACAGAAAGTTAGAAAGAAGTTTATTTTTCTCCATTAAATATAGGAAATAAATACACAAGATACAGTGAAACGTTAAAAGCCTGTTATATATAATATCATTCAACAACTTTCCTGTTTTAGTCATTTTGATAAGCAATGCCAATATTAGTATGTGAATTATTTCCTACGCAGCTGTTAATGCACACTAAGAATAAAGAAACTTTATCTAAAATATCACGTATTTTTACTTTTATTAATATAGTATTAAAATTCAAGGAATTTGTCTGCTTTACAAGGGGTTTTAACTTAATTATAAAGACCATTATCATTAGAAGTTTGTAAAGGGTTAATAAAGCTCACAACTTACTGTTTTACAGTCAGAAGCACTATAAGGCAAGCAGTTGAAGACAGAACTACAGCAAACGACAGACCAACTGCACTTTGAAGAAGTTATAATTAATTTACTACTGATGCTATCATTCCTTGAAAAACTTCTTATAAATGTGTTCTTGCTCTAGTAACATACTTCTTTTGCAAGGAGAGACAGACAAGACAGAGAAAAGTTGAAAGCAAAGTAACTCAAACATTCCAAAGAAGGACCAGGACAGTTCAAGGGTGGTGTTCCCTTCTGAACGTGTATATTAAATGTGCTGTAACTTTTTTAGATTATATAACTTAGAGAATCGCTAGCTATTCATTTCAATATTTACTCCATTTTTCCTGATATTCTCTTCAAGATAGTAACACTTTAATGCCAATAAGTTTCATTAAACAACATCCTGCATTTAAAGATACTGTTTTCTCATCTTTTTTTTAAAAAAAATCATTATTTTTTTGCTGATTTTATCAGAAAAAGTAAGCAAATTTTCAAAATTTGCCTCTCCGTACTATTCATTATTTTATATACAACCTACTAAGTCACCTTCTTTTTCCCCCTCCCATCATTTTTTTAATCTCTATTTAACACTAAATCATTTTCATGCCTCAAAACATTTTCAGTGGCCTTTTCTGGACTTCTTCTGTTCCTACAATATTATTTCAAGATCAAGTAACCTCTTGGTACAGACTACTGAAACTGAAGGCATAAAATTCCTCTACTTAAATACATTCTAATACTTGCAGGAACACTTTCCATACCACTCACAATACTTTTGTTTTTAATGTTATTTATATTAAACAAATATTTTATGTGAACAGAACAAAATAACACCTGTGTGCCATTACTCCGTAGGAAAATTTAGAATCTGGAATGAGGGAAAGTAGTCCAAGTTCCCTCTCAGCGTGCCCTGCCACTTTGCACCACCCATTGTTAATTGCCTACTGTGATGGAAACTGATGATTAATGCAACTTTTTTGTTTATGCACTCCACAGCACTTCATAAACCAGGCAGGTAATGTAACCTCTTCCCTTAATGATAAAATTTCCTTTTCAAATCTGAAGCGTGAACGATCAACCAATTGTCCTTGTTTCACTGGAATGTCATGTAGTCTGAAGGAGTGGAAAAGCACAGCAATCCTTTTCCGAAATCACACTGGATTTCCTCAAATATGTTTTTTCAAGCATTTTAATTTGCAAGAATTAACCACACTTTAAGCACAATTACTACTAAAATAATTTGCTTATTCAATGCAGTAATTTACACTGCTTTGCTCATTTCTCAGCATCACTCCCTGAATGTGGTGAAGGTGCACACGTTGTCCTTGACGAAAAATGAGGGTGAAGAAGTTACTCTACATTTTCAAAACCAAACAAACGAACCCCACCACCTTCATGCTGACCAAAACCTGTTAACATCTAGGTCAGCATGGGTTCCTCCGAACATTTTGTGTTCCAGAACTTACATCCCCATCTGCCTTCCCCGCAGACTGAAGACATGCAATGCAAGACAGGTAAGACCACATCTTTCCAGCTTTAACTTTTCCATAAACAGTAACTTTGAGCTTAAAATTTTTACCTTGATAGAAGGAAGCACTGTAAAATGTGAAATTTAATCACATCCGTCTATCAGAAGACATGTACCACGACATACATCTAGTAGAACGTGCACAATTCTGTTTTATATGTACTGTTCTTGCAGATGTGTACAATCTCGTGTAGAATGTATGCACGCACATCTGCACACATAGATATATTAGCTATCATATACTAGCTCTGTGTTGCAACGTGCTGGGAGATCACCTTGCAGCATAAGTAACTAGTATTTCTCCTTTCAGGTAATTTGGGAGATGAATTCAACTATGGCACATGAATTACTTCATTAGTTATCCAGAAATCTAACAGTGTACATGGCAACTCATTATTCACATCACTGATATCACAAGTTTATTTACTTGGTCATCAAAACAATAGAAAGCCCAGGAAGATACGTGTTTACAGTAAAACGCTGTGTGATGTTCTACTCCCTACAGGATTATTTCTGGAGAACTAACTCTATTTTAAGATTAGCGCAGCTTTCTAGAAGATACGTAGGGTGGATTGCCCTGGAGCAGGAAATCAGCACTTAATACTGCAATAAGTAAAAACTTTCTAGGAACTCATTTTAGCTTGCTTTAGTCAACTAAGAACAGCTAAATAAGCTGAAAAATAAGCTAATAATAAGCTAAATTGACACACATACTGAAGTATGCATTGTATTACACATACTAGAACCGCACACTTGAAACCAACAAAGGACTCAAAAATCATTTTTCATATACATTCACATACAACATTCTCAAGTTGTGCCACGGGAGGTTTAGACATTAGGAGGATTTTCTTCACAGAGAGGGTGGTCAAGCATTCAAATGGGCTGCCTAAGGAAGTGGTGAAGTCCCCATCCCTGGAAGTATTTAAGAGACGTGTAGACATAGCACTGAAGGACACAGTTTAGTGATGGGACTAGGTAGGTCAGGTTGATGGTTGGACTTGATAATCTTGAAGGTCTTTTCCAACCTAAATGATTCTATGATTTTATGATTCTGTTTAGCTACAGTATTAGTATTAGCAGTTATTATTTTTCTAGGTATCTTTCCAATAATAACGACATGTAATTTCAATTTTAAATTTGTAAAGTTTTCTCAACGAATGTATTTTCTATGTATAAAGGGATGATCCAAAAGTAATGCTTCCTATTTTGTTATGTTGGCCCATGACATCACAGGTGGATGTTGGTGGGATGGCAGCAGAGGTTGAACCTTCCCACCAATATTCCATTACATCTCATTGTCATGCGACAGATGTCAGCAGAGGGGCAGTGTGACACAATGGTGTCTGACATGGAAGTGCAGATGAAGCAAAGGTGTGTCAATGAATTCCTCCATGTGGAAAAAATGGCACCCATTGACATTCATCAACATTTGCTGAATGTTGATGGAGCCCAAAGAGTGAATGTGAACACAGTGAGAGGTGGGTGGGGCATATCCACAGTAGCAACAGCAACAGTGGGGCACCTCCATTGGTGCAAATGTTTACGAGCGTGGCATGCAGGCTCCTGTTCATCGCTGGTGAAAATGCATAGCTCATGGTGGTGACTGTGTTGACAAATAGTGTTTTGTAGCTGAGAATTTTTTCTATCAAATAGTGTTATTGTGCTCTTTGTAGTTTCCATGGAAATAAACAGGAGGCATTACTTTCAGAGCAACCAACGTATATGGATCCAAAATCATCTTCTATTTGTATACAAAATGCTGCAATAGCACAAATACCTCCACACTGTCACCTTAAGGAACCAACAGGTCACATAGAAGTTTGTTTCTCACATTTTTGTGGTTCGTGTCCTAACAATGCATAATTTAAGTAGACAACGATTACTGAAGGATGCTACAGAAACACTTAAATTCAAAAGTTTTACATTAATTAAGAGTGATCGTAGAAGCATCAAAGAAAAGAGATGTAGAAGACATGAAATGGTAGAAAACGCTCCAAAATAGTGTAAAATCTCATAAACTGAAACGGGAGAACATTTACAGAAGGTGACTGACACGTGGTCTGGAGCCTTATTTTTAAAGCACTAACTGTAGCTGAGAGAAAGGTGAGCAGCAAAAGATCTGTGACAGCTCTACAGAAAGAAAACTCAGAACAGTTCTACCCCAAATTTTGACGAGTTCGGAGGTAAAGTGAAGAGGAGAAGCGAGAGAACTGCAGCAGCAGGTACAATCCAGGAGAGATTCTGTGAACGTAGGCCCTTAACGAAGGCACTAGACAGGAATGAGAAGCTGAAGGAAGATGTGAGGAAGTGGAAACATGAGACTAGAAAGCAAGAAAATATGCGTACTGGGACAGCTGCAGGGTTCAAAGGTACTGCATGAAATCCATGTCAGTGGCAACGGAGCTATCTTTAGCAAGCCCAGGCAGACAGCGATACATTTTTTTCCACATTCCGTGTTTCTAAAGTTTTCCCTACCTTAGAAAAGGCACAGAAAGCACAACAATTTTTTTTTTTTTAAATTGAAAGCTTACATCCCACAGAAACTAATGCAAATTGCCAGAAGCAAGCTGGACAAATGAGAAACTCCAGCCCAGGGAAAGACAGAGCAGAGCAATGCTGAAGTTTCCAATTGGGAGCCAGATAAAAGTAGAAGGATGAAAGGGAGGAGAACTTTAGAACAGCATGTTTCTCAGGCACAGCAAACAAGCAATGAAGGAGAGGCAAGAAGACGGGAGCAGAGAGGAGCTGAAGACAACAATGCATAAACAGCTATGGAAAACAAAGGGCAGTTAACAGAACTATTTGGAAGGTGACAGATGAGAATTATTTTATATAGTACAGATTATTATTTTATTTATCTATTTGTTTGCTCCAAGAGAAAAGGAAAGCACCAGAGAGGCTGGAGAGGGAAGCTGGTATTTGCATAAAAGCAATTAGTGCTTGCACTAGGGCTCTCTCATTGTCCTACAGGTTCCAGTAATATTTACATTACATGACCTTGTAGAGCCACCCAAGGCAAACTCCTGCTCGTAATATTCATGCAAGAAGCCTGACAGACTAACGTGCCGGCTCTGTGACACTTCCTACCTGCCTGCACAGAATTTGGTCACAGGCACCTCAGCAGTTACACTTCCTTGCTTTAGAATTTGCTTCAATTAGGACCTCCCACTCGTCTCTTCCCAAAAAGAAACCGATGAGTATTCAAAAGACGGAATATTGATAAATTCCTTTCTTTCTGAAATCATTCTTATTTTATTGGTTTTGATTGCTTAATACTGAGAGGACTTACTCATGTGAGCATTTTTCTTAAGAAGAAAGCCTAAAAACATTTATATTAGTAAAGATTAACTAAAAGGCTTCCTAGTAGCGAAATGCAAACAACTTCCCTATTTAGAAATGACCAAAGGCATTGTTTTTGTTCTGTAAACACGACTACTTCTGAGTGCAGAAGGTACCCCTCTTAGAAGAACATTACAAAGTCATTTTCAGTCTAGTGACTTCAGTCCCCCTCTGGATTTCACAAAAGCAGATACTTTTCCTGCAGCAAAGCCCTGGACAGACTATCACGATTCACGTTCTTATTTCCATGTGGTAGCAGCGCCCTATAGTGCTCTGAAGGTCCCAGATGGATCAGGGCAGTTGTTACTCAAGGAGCTGTACCTTCTGCATCCAGCCACACCTTCTAAGGCAGACAGAGGCTACATTCTATGGTGTACATCCCTAGCATCTACTTCAAAATTGCACTGATCACCTCTTGTTTATGAATCTAAGTATCTACAGATTACAATGGCGGTAGACAATCAACCCCTTCTGCCTTTCTGCTCTTTCAAACTTCATTACGAAATTATTCTTCATCCTTTAAACTGAGTAAAAACAAGATCACCTTCATCAATAAAATTCATGCAATCTCTCCTGATCCACAAAATTCTACTGTCATGGTATAGGACGGAACCAAAGGCTTTCAGCGTAGTAGTTTTACCCCAAACTTGCCTCGCTGGTTTTCAATAACATTCTTTTTACATAAGAAAACATTACACATTAATCATATAAGCAAATAAGAAACCCAACAGCTGAAATACATGCATCTTCCGTTCAAAGAGGGTGAACAGCATACACAGAAATGTCCTCACTATTTTAATTTTGCTCAATGATCTAATTTACCTGTACATAACTGACTTAATCTGTTATTTTTTTTCTTTAATTCTCTCCTTTCTCTTCTACACACTTCAGCTTCAAACTTTGGCTGTCTGTACCTGACTGAAAACAGAAAGACTCCAGTGTTTCAGAACACCTCTGTACCTACAACAACGCAGAGACAGAATAAATGAAGATAATCACCCAGAAATAGAAAAAGAGATTTTCTCTCCAAGAAATGCCATGGGACATTTCACTAAAAATCCTATTAGGGTACACAGCATAAAAACATTCACATCATCTCCTGTTAGACCAGCAGAAGCTTTAGACAGACACACAGTGACAGTCAACACATTTACAGAGGGTTCTGGAGCTCTAAGTGTGATATAGGAGCTGGCACATTCTCCAGTCCTGGCACACCAAATGAGAGGGTTTACCTTTGCAAACAGGGCTCTCCTACAGCAAAGCTACGCTATCTGGCACAATTTGACTATTGCAACAACCGAACGAATAACTACCGGATCCCAATGTACAAAAAGATTTTTCTCTGTTGTTCACCATTCCCAAGTGTTTGAACAAAGTCTTCCCTAGATTTTTATGTTACTTTTCATATTAACCTCTACATTTTTAAGAATTAGTAAGAAAGAATGAGAAGCAGCGAAACTTGAAATAAAATATTTCAACTGACACTAACGTGTGCCACGCTAGTATACGTCTTATGTCTGAAAGATTTTTCATACAGGTGAAATCTAAAAAAAGAGAGAGATGAGAGAATACAACCAAATGGTCTGGGCATTACTCTGATGCTTTTTTTTTCTTGAAAATTCAAATGATCCCTGCAGGCAACCGACAACTGCTAGATCTGTGGAATGTGCTCTTTGAACTGTACAAAAGCCTTCAGCCTTTCGTGCATTGCTGCAAACAAAAACTGCCAAGTGCAATTATTTCTCAAGTTTAATGTTATGGAAGTGTTGCATCACTTTTTTCACAGCTCTGAACAGCTGTAGAAAGATAAAATTTATAGGAAGATTTCCCTGCAAAAGTTACATATTGCATTTATCACCTCCTGTAAACAACTGGTACAAACGAGCAGCGGACAAATCTCAAAGAGCTCCCGTCTTTCTTTGGTGTTCTTACAATTACATTTCTATGGAAAGAATAAAGGAGTAAGCAGGAGTCCTCCCAAGAACTATTCTTCATTCTTCAGCCTTTTTAAAATAAATAAATAAAAAGTACTTATATTAGAAGCACCAAACAGTGCTGAGAGAACAACAGAAGCTTGAAAATTCAGAGTTCACTTACCACGTTTTTTTTCTTAACTTATGCTGCACTAAACATTCACAGACTAAAAGGTAACTCAATAGATACACGGTATTAAAAATACAAGCACAGCAGTCTAGATGATCTTATATTCTTCTGTAGTTCTAATGAGAACTTCCTTATTTTTGAACACAGATGAAGTATTCAACTAGCTGAACTGAAAGCATTCAGCCTTTACTCACTAAATGCAGACACTCAATAATACAACTTTTATTACTGATCTCAGCTCTATCTGAGATTTTTCAGATAAAGATGGTATTGAGGTGAAAACAGCTGCCCTTAAATAAAAGTTTCCACATCTGAAATAAACGTTACCCAACCATGAAGACGCCCAAATTCAAAACAGTCATTTTTGTTTGGATTGCAGAAGTGCCTTGCTTTAGAGAGCAAGCTATTCAGTTCCAGCATAAACTTCATTACAATTCAGACATGAGGTGGAGCACTGTCTACACTCCAACTAATTCCCAAAGCAGACCTAAGCTTGTGGGTCTTGTCCAGGATCCCTCACCCACACCCACACGTTAAGTCAGCCACAATATCCTGTTTCAAAACAGGAGGAAAAGGGACCTGCAAAAGGCCCACCTCTGCATTCTGGGCTCTTGAACTGATGTCAAATAAAAGTGAGACACTGCATGGCAAAAAAAAAAAAAAAAAAGGAAGAAGAAAAAAGAAAAAAAAACAGGATCCAGAAGGAGCTTGAAAAGAGAGAAAAGGAAAAGAAAGAGTGAGGTTTTCTCTACAGGATGGACCAGATGAAGCCATTTATTTAATAAGCTTCAGTGAGGGCCAAGAATTAAAATAAAATCCTGTGTCTAGCATCTCCAGTTCATTATTGGATCCACAGCAACCTCTTCAGTCAGCAGCAGCAATGGACTTCTTAGACAAGTATGTCAGAAAGTTGAATACCTGCATGATCTTCCTGGGACCTGGTCTTTACTACAGCCATACTGCAACACTTAAGCTGCATGGCCAGAAAGACTTTTTGCATCATTTCCTTTGACACAATGAGGAACAGGAACTGGACTGGCAGAAGTTAGGCACAGCACCTCCAAGCTGCTGTGGGTCTATTAGAGCCAGTCTCCCAAAGATATGTTCCCACAAGAGAGCCAGGGAACAAAATCATTAAATTTATGCATTAAGGAAAGAAAAAATAGTATGTTGAAATGGCACCATGGAATATCAAACTCAAAGTATTCAAACATATTTTGTGCCACTGCTCAAAGTGTAGCAGCATCCACATCATGTTACATTCCTTTTTTTTTT
>WBMW01006170.1:432412-453312 GCA_013396635.1 Penelope pileata
TTTTTAAAAATAGCACTGTAGTGTCATATTTTAGGCAAACATCTGCATTCAGAATGACAGCTTCTGCAGTAAGCCAGCAGGACTCCCTTGCACACAGCAAGATGCAATCACAGAGTAGGTCACTGACAGCAAGCAGTCCCCCTCTCATTGAGCTCCTGCAGGTGACTGGGCACGTCCACTTTTCAGCGGCTGCATTACACTGAGGCAAGATATAGCTGCTAGCTGCAACTTGAAGAGGCACAAGATAGGCATCGTATCACCCACTGACTCACCACGGAAGTTGGTCAGGAGGGCACTGCGTCACTGAGCTTCCAAGAATGCTACAGAAGGGGTGTCTTGACAATCTGCTGTCATTTCAGAACTTGAAAAGAGACACAGGGTACTGCTTCAGTACAGGCAAGGACTCTCCTTGCTACCCTCTATTTGCTTTGCTGAGAGCAAGCATGGACGTCTGCTATTTTTAAAATAGAACATACAGTTTTTAACAGTCTTTGTGGTAAGTAAATCTTGGTCAAGCTTCAGTGTTAACATGGCTTCCACAAACACCAAAGAGCAGACCACACAACTGACAGTGATAAACACAATGACATTAAGAAGGATGTGGCCTCCACGTTCACGGCAAATCAAGCCAATGCAAGCAAAACTTGTAATGGAGAAACTGCAATTAATTTGGAATTAAAGAACACAGTAGCACTGCTTCTCCTTGCTGATCTTTTCAGCAGGATGGCAAAAAAGCTAAATAATGTAAATCTTCATGGGTTTTTAAAAGCATTCCATATAAAAAGCAACAAAATGTAAAGTACACTCATAACATCACAAGAAAACCTCACCCTGGGAGGCACAAGAGCTTGGCAGTTGCTGTTGCAAAGAGATGGCTGTCCATTTTAACAAGTTACAAAATAAGCTGCAAAATACAAAAATTTGACATCAAAGTAGACACAAAAACTACAAGATAAGCAAACACATACTCTATTTTTGACCAGTCTTAAACATCTCTTAAGAAAAAAAATAAATCAGTAATTTACCTTTGTTATTGCTAAGCTTTTTTCAAGTACATGAAGTGGAACATCTCTTAGTCTTACTGTTCTTTTACCAATAAAGCAAGCAAATGTCAGGATTTACAAGAGCAAAATCAGGAGAAAGGTTTGTTGAAAATAATCCTAAAACAGGCATGATAAATTCAATTGTTGTGAACAAAAGCACTATACTAGTGATTTGCGTAAGAGTAGTGATGCCATGTTTTCATGGTGCAACAAGTTTGTTTATTGCGTTTTTAAACCTATCATTGCTGTCATCACTCTGGATACCTAGATGTGACAAAGGTAAAAAGTGTTCACACCATAACTTGTCCTTGTTTGACAGTTTCTCAATTAAGAATATTTGTGCTGTGAGTGTTTGCAATCCCCTTACAAGAATATTGTCTTTCCTCAAATTCCAAGATTTCTGTAAATAAATACAAGTGACACAATGGGTCATCCTTAGCTTTGGTAATGCACTGGGGTAAATGTTAGTTGACATAGTTCTGATTGATGTAAGTCAACATCTTAATACTTTGAAAGACAAGAACCAGAAAAATACCACTCCTAACTTTTATTATGACCTACGATGAAGGAATTCACTAGTGGTCTCTACATTCCAGATACCAAGCCCCATAGGATCATCTTTCTGTATTTTTCTTTAAAGAAAAAGTCAACAAAAATGCCCAGAAGCTGGCCAAATGAACAACCTATCTCAGCCAGAGGAGAGTTGCCCATAAAATCAAAAAAAAATATGAACAACCACCAAGACTAATGGTTTCTGGAAGGGGCCTTTCACCTAGTGTAAGAAAATGGAAACCAGTCACAAATTTAGAAAATGCCTGTAGAAATTAGATCTCCTGTAAAGAACCATCGTTAGTTCAAAAGGAAAACTCCCCACTACTGTTCATTTTTTATCTTATCCTACAAGTCCCTCCCAGTTCAAGTGTATTTCTCTTCTGCCAGCTGTCAAGCTTGTCAAGAAGAGGGCCATGTGTTTTGCAGAAGAACAGCCAAAGTTGAAAAGATTCATAGATTAAAGAGAATGCAAGGTCAGAAAGGACCATTAGATCATCAAGTCTGACTTCCTCTAATATCACAGAATATAAAATTTCAGACAGTTACCTTATTACTGAACCCAAACACTTACAGTTGATTAAAGAATAAATTCTGTTTTAGCTAAAACAACTGTTTCATTTTATGCTTTTTCTGCACTACCTTGAAGAGCTCTTTAGAGTGTCAGATATTTTCTTTCTGTGAAGGTGTGCTGTAATTAAGTCACTTCTCAAATATCTTTTTGATAAGGTAAACAGACTGATCTCCTTAAATATTTCACTGCAAGGCAATTTCCAAGCTCTTAAATCATTTTCATAATTGCTCCTGGCACCATCACTAATTTTCCTAAAGGGTTTTTTCAGACGTGGCCACAAGAACCATAAGCTGAAATTTAGTCTATTTACCAGTGCACTATAAAAAGATAAATTCACATCTTTGCTGACATGAGATTTGGCTGCCTGTACATCCAGCTCACTTCTTTCTTTGCCACATAGCATGCTGTGTTTCCACAGAAAAAGAAAAGATCATATGAATAAGATTTTTTGTGACCAAGCAGCATATAAGTATCAGCAGACAGGGCAATAACAAGGAACCTTAACTACCTGGTCTTTTCTTACGAAAGGAGACAGCAGGACACAGGCTATCCAGAAATACGTTATGTTTGCAACCATTTCTCAGTACAGAAACAGAGGAAAACACTCAGAGAAAAGATGCTTTGTATTTTACTTCAACCTGTGAGAACTCAATAAAAATCCGAAAATTGAGGGCAACTTGGTTGAAAGTAACCATAACATGAGAGAATTCCCATTTATACAGAAGGGAGGGAGGAGGGAGAAGAGGGAAATAAAGTCAATGGAGATTACAGAAGAGGACTTGGATAAATGAATTGGTTGCCAAGATCCTCTGAAAGGTAACTTGAAGGGAAGAAAGAGTTCAAGAGAGCTGGCAGTTCCATAAAGGAATAACATTTAAGGCATAAGGGCAAACTAAGTCAATGTCAAAAAAGGTTAAATCACAAACTCTTCAAGGACCTCCAACTTAAGAAAGTACAAATCCATGAATGCAAGTATGTGTGAGAGAAACATGACCGTATACAGGGACAATGTCACAAGGGCAAAAAAGGAAAGTGAAATATAACTTCCAAAAATTGAATTAGCAGTGAGAAAACATTCTTCACATACCTTTATAGTAATAGGAAAATTCATAGAAAAGACACAAAAAATACAATGAAATTTTGCTTAGTCTTTGATACAGAAGACAAGTGTAATCTAACAACTAACACCAGTGACAAAAGGGATAAGGGATAAAGAGTAGAACAGGGAAAACACAGATAAAGAGACACTTAGGTAAGTTAGATGCTGTAAAATCAGGTAAGCCTAATCAAGCTCACACTTAGGATTAACAACATGACGTTGGCTTGTGTCATATAGCCAGTTGGAGAATGTCCAACTCTAATGCCTCAAATACCTGACTGCACTGAAATTTTGCTAGCCTGACTTCTACAGCTACTTGTAAGATTAATCTTAAAAGTGAGTCAGTGAAATTATGAGAGTTAATCTTTAATTTTGAAAGGCTATTTTTTAAGGGAAATCAATCCAATGACTAAAATTTCTATCCTGCAGACCCACAAAAAGCTGCGCTGCTTCAATAGGTAGAACAGTAAACCACAATGCAAGGGACACTGAGAGAATTAATTGAAATCTTCTCACAGCCATTAGTAGTTTTTGAGAACTTGAGAATAGCTGGGTTCCAGAATAACAAGAAGGGAAAAATCCAATGTTTGTCTTAAAAAGGTGAAAAAAGAGGAGATAAGGAATGACAGACTTGTCCAATTAATTTCAGTTCTTGGAAAATTCTTTAGAAAAACAAGACCAACAAGAGTTTTGCCTTTTCTGCAGCAAGGAAATAAATACCTGCCAATGTAGCTTTTTCGTAAGTAAAACCTGGCAAGCCAATTAAGTTCCTCCTTCAATAGAGAAACACTTCATGAATAGGAACAAAGTGGCAGATGACATATCTTGACCTTGGTGAGGCCTGACAAGGTCTCAAACAACATTCTCATAAAGAGAACTAAAGAAACTAAGAATAAATGAACTATTTCAAGGCAAATACAGAATGTGTTTAAAGATTCTTGCATAGACTAGTAGTAAAAGAAGAATATTAAGAATGGGTCTCAACAGTGGTCAATTCTGGTCCAGTGCCGTAGGTGTTTTCTTTCCTAACTTGCATGGTGAACTGGTCATCCACACAGAAACTGTACTTATAAAATTGTTGGTGCTATGTTTGCAAGAGAAAAAGACAGGAAGATGTCAGGAAAGAACTACTAACCACACAGAGGATGGTACCATAATTCAGAATATTACTGGAAAATTATGCTACTGGAAAAAAATTGCATAAAATTAACAAAGACCCACAAAATGAAGTTTGTTATTTTGTGCTATTACATATAAAGCAAGTAAAACTGTGCGCATTTCCTTGATAACATTATTATTTACAAAGTCTGAAACCAGAAAATGTTTACATCAGAGAAGTCTTAGAATTTTTTTACGATAAATTTGATCTTTATAATAGCATTTTTGAACAGCAGATATATATTTGTCATATTTCTAAATGTGTAGGAAGATACTGTTGTTTTCTGATTAGAGGATCTGTTAAAATTCAAACTTAAGGTAAAAGGAAATTACAATTAAAGACATGCACATACACAAAACATTTCAATAATTTTGAGGAGTTACTATGAGTCAATTCTGAAGCAGCTGAGTTCATAATTACAACAAATCCAGTTCAAAACCCATCATTATTTGATTGTATGGCATCAACACACAGCAACAAAAGTACAAAAAATGTAATGCACTTAGACTTGTGTTTCGAAGTATATCCCATTTTCTTCTCATCTTTCTCCGCTAGATTTTTTTCAATTCTGTATTATGATATCTATCAGAAGGCCATAGACATACCCCTGAAGATGTGAGATATTCAGTTTTGATCATTCCATTCTTTGGCTGCATTGTACCACCAACTACTGATGATACGTAGTCAAAACTGGTGGGACAAAGTGAGCAGGGAGTACCACCAGTATCAGAACACCACTGCAATGGGACACAACTGACACCATATTTCAGCTTGCTGGGACAGTAACAGCAATATTTCTGAGGGTCTGTGGCCATCTGGAAGACACCCATTTATTTCCCTTTACCTCTGTTGCTGAACACAGGCAGCACATTGGCTATCTAGTCACAAAGGCTTTGGGTTACCATCAACCTCAATTCCTGTTCCTGAAGATGTAAACTTACTGCCTCGTGGGAAATCAATTTTACACCTATGCATCAAGATAAACAAGGAATTACTACCAACGTGCATGTTGTGAAAACAATTCTCGGCAGAAATGTCACCACTGAGGAGAAGGATGGCTCTGCCACAATGCAGTATTCATACCATGGAATCATCTCAGAGATAATTCAATGTCTTCATCGTGAGCCCACAGGACACTGCTCAGACAGCTGTCATGAGTGCTGCTCACATGAGCAGTCTGCAGTAGCAATACAAACACAGCTATCGTAATTATGCCAGATTAACTGAGTAACATTAATTCTGTACTAGAGGTCCATGAGAAAAATGTGACTCTGGACTGATGCCTGGTGATCTGAGGCAGCGTAGAGCATGACAAATGAATGGTGGCAATTTGCTCTTCATGCACTCAGAAATGTATGTGCTTGCTACTCATTAATATAGAAATAAGAAAATAACTTTTTTGGAATATACCTACAATACACAGGAATGTAACAGCTTCAGAAAGATACGTATTGCAAATACACTTCAGTAAAGAGTTTACGTTACACATCTCAGAAAACAGAATAAATATATGAACTGACTAAATCTTTAAAAGGAAGCTATTGACACCTAGCTATCTAATGTTAATTATTCTGTATTATTTGAGGTAAAATATCAGCAAAATATCAGCTATTTTGTTGAGTACTGAATTAAAGAAGGCTGCCAAGGGAAGTGGGGAGTCACCATCGCTGGAGATTTTCAAGAATAGATGCAGCACTTAGTGACGTGGTTCAGTAACATGGCGGTGATGGGCTGTCAGTTGGACTAGACGACCTTAGTGGTCTTTCCCAGCCTCGTGGTTGGAATGATTCGTGGATTCTCCCATTCTATACCTCAATGGCTGTAAAGATATTAAAAGCTACTGCTTCTGGATTTCATACCAGCTATTTTCTAGATATTCTCCACTGCTCTGCCAATCTTTGATGAATATGCAGTGTGGCCAAGTTAATACTGCTCTTGAAAACTACAATTTTTCATTCCTCAAATGCAGTCTAAACATTGCATCTATAGGGTTCTTTTGCATTTAATTTCCTAGGTTCCTTTTAGGGCAAAAAAAAAAGAAAATATCCTTAAGGCAATATAAGCACTTAATCCAACTCAAATACTAAAGAGGACATAACCTTTTAAATCATCTTAAATATTTACGATGCCATAAGCTCTTAAACTTCAGCTTTCCTTAAAACCTCATAGTACTCGAAGTCCCTAGAGCAACATAAGCACCTAAACTGCTTCAAATCCTTCCAAAGGACACAACCTTTAAACCAAGATCTAATTTTTAGCAATATTTTTGTTTCCTCAAGCACAATTCTGCCTGAGTTTGTACACAAATCAGGTGGCTATTTAGGACTACTCACATGATGCCTTTGACACAATAATTTAATTTGATGGAAGACATATGCACAGAGAAAACCAAGAGCAATCTGCCATGCCGGGTAACTCAACATACATAATGGGAAGGATTCCCTTGGTGCTAAACCTGGCCAGCATTCAGCTTCACAGAAATATAGGTAACAGAAACAAAAAACAGTCACCACAACTTTCAGAGCACTTTGTTCATACCTTTAAACAAAGGTACATGAAACAAGTTCATAACGTCTCACCATCTGCTATGCTTGATTGTTACAAAAGGAATCAAGAAATCGAAACAGCAGCAGCAAACTTGATCTCCGGGTATTTTTAATATTTACCCAAAAGTAAGAGCCAGTATATAGGTCACATTTAAGAAGCCTTCAGCTAACAAGTACAATTTATCTTTTTAACAATCTCATGGTGAACTTATGTCACTTTGTACCCTTTCTCCTATCAGATAGGTCAAGTCCAGTTACATCTTGAAAGCGCAGAAAAACCTTTCAGAGTAAAGCAAACTTACATATATGTACACTTGAAAGGCAAAGGCCCTTCTTCTTCCAGCATTTCCTAGTTTGGGCTTTTAGTGTTTCTTATAGCCTAGGAAAGAAATTCCACTTGTTCCACTGTAAAGGATATATCACGTTTTCTTTGACAGGGCACGAAGCATTAAGTGAAACATCAGTGCCACAGATGCTCTTGAGTAAGAAAAAGCGCCAATACTTGTTTTTTTGTTTACTTTTGAAATTCACATGACAGGTAGTAAAACGGTTCATCACCCACATTATTTTTTCTTAGGATGTAAATACATGTACAACAGTCCATCCTTGGAGCACGCTCGAAACTCACATTTGCAGACTTCTGCATGACAAGCAAAATGACTGGATATATGCATTTGCAATTTTTCAAAAAACACTTTCACATGAATCGTAGGAGATTTCAAAAGAAATGCTGCATCCACCACTGGATGCAAAACTTGTAATATACAGCTCAAGATTAAAAAGTTAACAATTACGTCAGAATTTCAACATGTTGAAAATCTGAATGTTTAGGACTGTTCCTACACTATGTGACAATGGCTTAAGAGTTTTGAAGAAAACCACGTTTATGGTTTGAACTTTGTAAGCAATCACATTTTCTTTGTACCTTCACCCTCTCACCAAATAAATCAGTTAATGTTCAAACATTTGATTACCTCACCCTATTGTGACTGGTCTAACACCACTGACAGTTATCAGGCATGTCATAACTAGCGCCTTCCTGTTCAACTAGTCTCAAATTGTCCTCCCCACATTGCTACCAGCTCTTCTTTTTCTCCTTTCCCTTAGTCTCTTTAATATACATTTACAAAGTGCCTATTTCAGTAAGTCCCATGTTATCCAGTTTCAACTGTGAGTACCAAACAGTAAAAACCTTTCAGCTGTTAGTTAGTATCACTACTCTAAAAATAATGCAAAAATTGTGAAGCATTTTAAATTATGGATCAGCAAGCTACCCTGGCTACAAGCGTTGGCTTCTGAGTAAGTATTCACGTTGTCACACATTATCAAAGTATTCAGAGCCAGGCTGGATGGGGCTTTGGACAACTTGGTCTAGTGGGAGGTGTCCTTGCCCATGGCAGGGGGGTTGGAACAAGATGATCTCTAAGGTCCCTTCCAACCTGAACCATTCTATGATTCCATGATTCTATACTGGGAAGTATAACTAGTGACCTGTAACCAAAATCAAAGGCTTTGATAAATGAGAACTCATACATCACAGCCCACTGAAGTTATAGGTGCCATCATATAGCAATCTCATTCATAAACACTGATTAAGAAGAGAAACACTAGAAATGGACACAACAAGATTTGAAACCTGAGCAGAAAGCAGTGAGACTCTATTCAGAAAAGCAGATGGAATACTTCACCTTGCAAACAACATGGAGAGTGGTACACGCTGAAGTAGATGCCTTGTCCAGTGGATCTACCTCATCACTGGCTGCTGCTACCAGCAATATTCTCTACTATGTGCCACACTAAATTCAACACTGTATTACATACACATACAGAATATATATACTCATACACACATCACAATTAATTACAGTACAAAAGATGACAGGATAAACAGGCAGTAAGTTCACCATTGCTTCATTTATCACATAAACACAGACAATGGAGTCAAAAAGGATCTCCCCTCCACTGGTCGCCTAATGCTCCCCTTTAAGACACTTGTTTTAGAAATGCAAATAGAAAAGACAAGATCAAAACTTCAAAGCATCACTTTTTAAACTATGTTTTTAATGGAAAGAGACTAGATTGAAAAAATTCCTGCTTCCATACAGTTTTAAACACACAAAATGGTGATGTTGGGCCATACAAGTATTTGCAAACAGCTTAATTGCAGTAGAGACCTCTCTGTTACAACAGGCTCTAATCCTCTAACTGAGCCAAAAGTGGTAATATTACATTACTTACAGAAATGTAAATAGTTTGTTTTTAGCAGATCTATCTTTTTTACAACAAGGATGCCCAGAGATATAATCTTATTTAAATAAGAACATCTGTATTGGAAGACAGGACATCAGACACAAAGCTCACAAGAGAACTGCTAGAGCCAAGCACTTTGTACCCATTTGACATGTGCCTCAAAACACCTCATTTTGTACAACTGCATGGTTTGGGTTCTTTTGTGGAGTAATTCCCCTTGTTTAGCTCTGTCGGAAGGAAGCTTTGGAAGGAACCCAGTTTATCGTGGCTCTTCAGAAGAACAGTCCCAATCTGAACTAAAAGACTAATGGAGATGCTCCCAAATCCTAGTATGACTGAGACAGTAACCATTTTCTGTTCTAGATACAGACTACATTATTTTTGTTTTGTATAGAAGCGTGTAAACATTTCTTTTGCTTAGACAGGTATCTACCTTTCGTCTCATCAGATAGCTGAGTATTTGTAGCCATATGCAGAGACTCAGCTTCACAAACTGACTGCAGTACCAGGTTCAATTCATCTGAAGACAATGGAGGAGCTCTAGGAATTTAGCTGCAGGGCTTAAAACCAAATTTCTCCACAGACACAGTCTTCAAAATACCCAAAGGTTTCTACTTCATCATGAATTTTAGAGGACTTTACAGTAATGTATGCATGCTGGGGGATTTAGAATGATAAACTGCAACATGCACACACTAAATTATTGCAAAATAAATTTAAATTCATCTAGAAAAATTCCATTAGTCACTGATTTTTGCAGTTGAAAAAAACAGGATTACATCATCTTCTGGATTATGGCTGGGGATTCCTCACATGAGACTGCACAGTTTCAGACAGCTCATCTGGAGCCCATCTCCCCCATGTTCAACATTTTTATCAGAAACAAGAACCAAAAGATAATGACTTCTTGGGAAAAGGTTGATGACCTTGATTCTGCTCTCAAAAACTGTCTCAGAAATCATTTACCGTAACTTGCAAAAATACTGGTACATGTTGTACCTTGAGAATCAAATACCACTTAATCGAAGAGCTTCTCCCTAAAAGACCTGATAACAGGTCGTTTTTTTTTCCTTGAGGAAAGATACCAGCTAAAACTGCGTTTCTTTCTCTGTCAGAGTAAAATTAGGGAAAGGAGGTGGAGAGAAAAGGGATCAAATTTTGGTTTTATTCTACTGATGCTGCTGCCTGTCACTAAAAGATGAAGGGCTGAAATCCCATCAGTCTGGATTTGCAGATCTGAGGATGAAGAATTAGTATTTTTCTGTTTTTGCAGAAAACTCCTTGATGTATGGCTCTATTATTGAATGTTAACAGCTGCAGTTTAAATTACAAATGAGGTTCTATTAGCATAACCCGAATTTGGATTCTATTTAAAAATATGACTTTAGCCAAAATTGTGTCATTTAGTAACTTACATGTTTTCATTTGTTGCTACAGATAAAGGAGAGAAGAAATTTTGCATTTCACTGCCACAAAATATGAGTCTAGAAAAGCAAAAATGTTAAAGAATACTGTTAAGTTTATATCGTTATGTTCTTCAACAAAAGGGACGATGGGCAAGTGAATGGTCCTCAGCAATGATCTGGGAAACATGGCCGTAAAAAGGCAGCAGTGTTGATGGGACAAAAACCAAAACATCTTTTACAATTTCTAAATAAAAATTGTTTTAAAAGCCCTAAATCGCATTGTGGACTAACTATTTAATTAGCTTTGATTGCTATCACGGATGTTTTCATCAAAACATGTCACACAACAGACGTTCTCTGCTCTTATACTTTTGCTACTACACTGTTCGTGTGACTGCTTTCTTGCCCTTGGGATGCTGTTTGTGTTTAGCATATCTCATATTGATGGTTTTAACACATGGTTTTAAGACACTGAAATATCTCGTTTTTCTCACATACATACATCAGCTCAGAAATTGTGAAATTGTTATGAATTGGCCAAGTTTCAATGGCACTGTGTTTGCGCTGTTATTTTTCTGTAATATTACACAGCACTTCATGCTGCACAGTCCCAAGTGACAACAGTATTCATTCTAGATATGTGAACTTAATTCTCATGCTAAGAAGTCTAAAACAACATCTGCATCACAGAGCAAAACTGAGGCGTGGCCATGATCCCTGTGCTGCTCAGAGAGTGAATCTAACTTAAACGACAGAACGCAAAGAGACACAGAAGTCTGAGCCAACCATCGCTGCCACCAGTCAGACAGTTTCTGATGACTTAGATGGGCTTTGGATTGGGCTACTTATGCTGGTGTTACTGTGGACACACACCATGTCAATGCATTTCCCTGCACCAGGTGTGTCCAACCTGCAGGCTGCATGGGACCCTGGACAGCTAGTAATGTGGCCTCAGAGGATTGTCAACTTTTGACATTATTATGTTATTTTTAGCTGTATTTTTTCGTGAGTCAATTTCATGTAGTTCAAGTGCAGATGACAACAGAACGCTGTGGAGCAGAGGGTGCAGTGCAGTGCTAACTTCACCTCTTGCATCTGCCACACTCTCAGTCAAATCAAAATCCACATGCACTGCACGTTACGCGTGCTTGTGCCAACTGGTGAGGAAAATGCAGTCATGGCTGATAATAATATTTCAACCTACTGACACGTGTGTGTGCCTGTGAAGACACACGGCTTTTGTTATTAAGCAGACGTGTAAGTTGTCTTATTTAATTATTAAACTTGGGCTTCTGTTATCTTGTAAAATAATAAGTTAACATGTTGACTGTGAAATAAATATCGAGAATACCTGTGTGGTGCTGATAAATTTTTTAATTTTTAACATCTCAAAAAGCTCACAGAAAGTATAAAATAATTTGCAATATATTATTAATTAGTTCTGCAATATGCATTTGATTAGTATTTCTCCTATTCCAATCACGTGGGGGCAGTTTGAGAGTAGGTTCCAAGATTTCCTAAAAAATGAACAATTTTTTGATACATTTGTGACTCCATTTTCAGTCAACATAAATATATCACCTGAGAATTTTCAAAGAGAATGTACAGAGTTGCAATCAGACATTCAACTAGAAGGAAAATTTGATCACGTCTCTACTAGACTTTTGTACGACCTATCTTACCAGAGAAAAACATCCCTCTCTTCACAATCACGCCTTATTTGCATCCTCACTTTCTGGCAGTACGTACATTTGTGAATAATTTTCAAGGATGACGCATAGGAACAGTAAAATTAGACCAAAAATCTCTGACGAGCACCTTGAGAATTCACAAACTACTTCCATCGAACTGGACACTGATGCATTACTTTCACTGAACACACTTAAATATCTCTCTAGTTTTATTTTTGTTGCCCTCTTTATGTATTAATAAAAAAATATAAAAAAGAAGTGTTATTCCTTATTTACATTAACTTAAAAAACATTTACAAATATGTTATGTACGTTTACCTAACATGTTTTGTATATGCAGCCCAAGACAATTCCTCTTTACTCAATGCAGCCCAGGCTAGCCAAAAGGCTGGACACCCACGCTCTACACCTTAGCATCTTGGTGTCCAAAATACTGATCATGATAGGTATGAGAGAAGCCTCCTGAATTATCCGTGTAGCAAAGGCACAGCAGCCAACATAGTACAGAAATGATACATGATTTCTGTCTTCAACCCAACTAATGATTTAAGTAGTCTAAGAAGGGAGTGAGGGTGATTCTTAATTCATTAACGAATTCAATGAAATCATTCATTTCATTCAATGAAACTCTTTGAAATCTCAGATGAAATGTAGTGTGTTATTATCATGTATGTCATGACTCAAGCCCCCAAGGATCTCACCATGCTTTGTTAACTGTATACAAGAATCCCTTCATTACCATTCAAATGCTTCTACCTCTGAAGCATAACACGGCAGCTGTTTACCAACAGGCAGTAATCCTCTGAAAACATTTACTGATCTTATATGAAGAGTATGGTGTTCCATAACAAACGCATGTTTCATACCACTTCCAATCTCTGCACGGCTCAACGCCAGGGAGCTGCAGCTGCACGCAGGATGACACCAGAGCCTATAAAATTGTCATTTCAGCAAAAGGTGTCTTAGCTGGCACCCTTATTTAGTTTAGCCCCTATCTTTCACTTCCCTGTATCCTGTGGAACATACCTCAATTTAAAGTAATATGATTCCACCTCTCACCTAATAGAAAATGGAAAAAAATTGACAGTTAGAATGGACTGAAGGTCCAATTAATTGATGTTCTCAACCAAGTAACTTAGGAATCAAACCATCCAAAAACCACTGGAGATGAGAGAGTCTACGTAAGCTAAAAAAAAAAAAAAAAATCTGCTGATAAAAAGTTTTCTTTCCTTTCTTACCTGTTCTGCATCTTCAGATGATACAAGGCACAAATGTAGTTTCAGAAAAACTGTCAGTACACATTCACACTTTTCTAAAAATGTCAGCAACAATCTAAACATCTTTCCTTTTTCCCTATTTGAAACTTCAGGTTGTCTTTAAATTTTGAGTCAGATTGAAAAAACAATGGGGACCTTATTCATTACCTATATGAAGTGAGACTGAACTAAGGCAGAATTTTCTGTTATTAAAAAAAATCTTTTCACTTGTATGTTTGTGCTGAGTACTATTTGCTCTGTTACTTTCCTTACAGTCAATAATGAGTTTCTTTAATTGATACTGGTCAGGTTTCTACAGTCAGGTTCATTCTTTGGACCCAAACACAAGTATGTAGGCTCTACTCAGTCTGAATTACGTAATGGGAACAGGACAAAATGTCAATCACAACATAAAATTTATACCTCAATACAAATATACACAGTTCTTCAATTACTCAAACATCCTCTATTTATTGGCACCTTGGCTGAACTGCCCTTTCCATTTTCTCAGAACTAGGGTCTTTTTGTTGGACTTTTGTGATAATGTATAAAATGCCATTCAAAACTAAACACTCTTCAAGTAGCAGAAGGATAGGAATACTACAAATCCAACTCAAATAAAGCCAGACAATCATGGGGGGAAAAAAAAAAAATCAAGCCTACAGAACTTGCATCAACCACATAAAGGGCCAGCTTGTCAGCCTCAGCAACAACCCTGGCCAGAAAGCACTGACATGACAGTATTTCTAAGGGAAATATTTTGACGATGTTTATAGTACATGGCTTACTAATACTGAGATACACAAAGTTATAAACATTATTTAGTGCATACGAATTAAAGAAGATGTTTAAAAATTATTAAAATGAAGTTGCTTCTCTTCTCTGAGCACATTCTTTAGGCAATTTGCAAGAAATTCTTAATTTTTTTAAAAAATCCCTTCCTTTAAGCAGTATTAAGATTCCAGGTGATTTTTTTTAAGATTTTTAGGGAAATCTGTGTAGTTGTACACTACTGTATACAGACTTTGCTTCTATGCAATAATTACTAAACGTACCGCATTTTAAGTTTTAACAACATTTAAGTTTTAACATTCTCATTCTCAGAAATGAGCAAAAGAAATAACTGAGATACAAAAAAGAAGATTCAAAACAAAATTGAAACTGGAATAAAAAATTAACACACCCCAATGAGGTTGATCGGTCATCCAGAAATGGAAGTACAGTATTACTGCTTACGGTAAGCAATTGTGCATTTATCCCACAAGAGGACAAGCTTAATGCTAAGGTCATCTGAAGCATATTCTACTGTTGTCCATAGTTTCATAATAGTGATGTTAAAATACATATGGAATAATACAGGTAAGCCTAGCTGTTCAAGTTAATCACTCAAATATATGGCAATTAGCTTTGAAAAGACATGTTCAGCTAGACTTTCTTTTTCATATGCCTATATCCTACCTAAAAAGCAAAACAGAACTTTGTACATTACTTCTAACACCATTGAACCATTGAACTCTTCCACTGCAAGAAAGTTCTCCTCACATACAGTCCTGATGCACCAGCACGGAAAATGATGAAGGTTACCACTTTTGCCATACGTTACCATCACACGTTGGAAGATGGCGCTGCCACCAGTCAAATGCAGGCAGCACTGTCTGTATCTGAAAATTTGAATTACTAAAGAAACCTACAATACTTCAATACAAAGAGAGAATAGCACTTCATCATAATTGTACTTAATAGAACACACTATCAGTATTACTTGATATTTGAGCAATGTTGTGTCACCTAGTTACCTGCCTTAAAAAATCACCTTAAAGCATGTTTTTGTCTGTTACATTACCAGATTTTTAATTCAATCTTTTATTTTAATATTAAATTTCAGAATCCTGATATCTCACTTTCAACATCTTACTAGAAATTGAGTAACAACATGGTTAAAAACATTTGCAGTTCTCAACCTAAAGACAAGCTATAAGGCCAAAACAACTAAAAATCTATTGATATTTCATAGCTACTATTACAATGGCAATTGAAAAGCATTTACTTAACAGTTGCATACAATGCCTAAGCAACATGGAAAGTGTCCTTTTAATAAGCTTGGACGTATCACCATAACCACAAAGAAATACATAATTTCAGAAAGAATTTTGTTCACTCATGTGAAAGCAGGATCTTTCTGTCAATGTCAGTGGTAACACTGCCACCTCTTAACTCTCACATTCCATCATAAGAGATGGAATTGATCTGCCTTAACACTTAATAGAGAAGTTAAATGTCTAAATTTTTGCTGGTCACCTTAGGTTCCTTATTGTCAGTGACAAGAAACAAGCATCTCCAAAAGTTGATTCATCTCATCTTAAGACAGACATAAAGGGAGACTGGGTGAGTCTGCCTCTGAAGTGTCCACCTTTCTCCACCGCCTAGAGAAGTCTACAGCTCAGTCTTCAATACCTAGCTTCCTAGATGGCTGAAGTCAGGAGAGATCACGCTCTCGACATCATTCTCATAGAGTACACAGGCAAAATAAGACTAAGATGTAGAAAGAACTCATAACAAGCATAAAAATCAAAATGCAGTCTCAGAAAAATGCAAAAAACAAGGACCTTCTTGAGAAAATAACAGAGATCTGTGCATTTGAAATGTCACAGAGTGTTTGATCTCCATGTCAGGACAGACTCAATCATTTCTAGGAGCTTAAGAATACACAGAGAATATTTTGAGAATATGCTGACAAAGTAATATGCCTCTTCTGAATATGAGTAAGCATCAATTTGCAAAAGCTTATAATTCAGTGCAATAAGGATAGACGTTCAGAGGCATGGCAAAAGCACATCTTATAAACCATTGAAGCTTCACTCTTAAATTTCAAGTCTTTGCTCAAAAGCAAAGGAGAGTTGCTACAGACCTTTTTTTAGAACTGTTTTTTTTTTCTCATTCTCAGAAATGATACACCCATCTCACAGAAGCTTTTGCAAAGATATTCAGCCTACAGCAAAACTGTGGACAGAAAATGTCTGCAAAACTAATCCAAGCTGAAATTTAAGAAAACATAAATTTAAAGAAATAGTCCTTTTTTCCTCATTACATCTGACTAGACTTCAGGAAGACAGATATTTCTGTTGTGGGCTACCGAATCTTTTCTCTAAACCTTTGTCCCTACTTTTGCCTTTTTTTTTCCCCCAAACATAAAACGATATTAAAAATGCATCTTCCATTCCATGAATTAAATGAAAAAGCTTTGCTTTTTAAATACCTAAAATCCATGCCACATGACTGTCCTTCTAATTGTGGTGCTAATTCACAGCTAAAAAAGACTTTCACAGACTTCAGTCCAATTTGGTTAGTTATACTCACAAGTCTTTAAATATAATTTAACACATTTCAGGAAGCTCTCAACTTCTACAATCTCTCACCTCTTTGAAGTTCAACAAAACCCTAAAATGAATAGCTAAATACATCAAAACCAGAAAAATAATAATAATAATAAAATTTAGAATATCACAAAATAGCAGAGACCTGTATGATTTTGCTTACCTATAAATATTCCCAGAATCACAGAATAGCTAAGGTTGGAAGGGACCTCAGGAGATTTAAATCCTTTCTCAAACAGAGGCAGCTAGAACAGATTGCTTGTTACTGTATCCCACTGGTTTTGAGTATCTCCAAGGACGGATGCTCCACAGCCTCATGGAATCTCCAAAGCCTCTTTCAGCAGCCTGTTCCAGTATTTTACCACTCTCATGGCAAGGAAGTATCTTTTTATGTTTAAATTGAATTATATGTACGCATATTCAATATGTACCCATTGCCTCTCATTTGGTCATTGGGCACAAATGGAATGGAATAGTTCAATTGGAAAGGACCTTCAAAGATCATAGAATCATAGAATGGCCGGGGTTAGAAGGGACCCCAACGATCATCAAGTTCCAGTTCCCCTGCCACAGGCAGGGCCAGCAACCTCCAGATTAGGTACTAGATCAGGCTCTCAGCATTCCATCCAGGCTGGCCCTGAATACCCCAAAATGTGGCTTGCTCATGCTGAGCCCACTGTCATCAGCACCCGCAGGTCCCTTCTTGCTGAGCTGCTCCCCAGCCACTGGTCTGTGCCTGTGTCTGGCATTGCTCCATCCCAGGAGCAGCACCCTTCATTTTCCTTTGTAGAAATTCATGCCGCTGCTAGCTCTGTCTTCTTATTATATGGGAAGAAAATGTTATTCTGTATTTTGCTGTTCACTAGAGAAGGGTCTAAATTGGTCCAACTGCTAATCATACAGCATTGCCCAGCTCATAGATCATGCTTGGCACTACACAAAATCAGGTTAGCATTTTCAAGCTTCACAAATTATGTATGTATATACAGCTTATACAGTGTCATGTCTATAAATTAATATAAGACATTGTTTACTTACTAGCCATTTGTGACCATTTTCTAGTTTTGGAGATCTGAAATTTAAGTCACACAGGATGTAAAAAATCCTGCATTATCACAGTGTGAAACAAACAATAAAACAGAAGTTTCTCATTAGATAATAAGCAAAGTGGGCTCACTCAAATTTTTCCACTCTTAAAAACGGAAAAGCACTAAAAACATCTACAAGGCCTGAGACTATAGCTCACTGAGCAATTTAAGCTGCAGAAACCAGAGCAGCTGCCAAAAGAAGCTATCGTGCCCCCCCACACACACACTTCTGGCTGCTAATTTCCATCCCCATTACCCTTTGTACCAGTCACAGTCCTTGGACAGCCATACACGAGAAGGCTGGGATAAATCCAGCTAAAAACAAAGCCATACAAAGAATTGGTTATTTTCAGCCACTTCCACTCTCCAAATTTATTTGTCACATAGCCACGTAAACAGCTACACACGCTGAGGGAGAATAACAATATGGGGGTGGGAAAAGAAGCTGGAAGTGCTTCTTACACAGCTGTAACAGGTTAAAGTGTTCACTGAATACTTTGGCTAAAGCTAAGCTGTCAACAGAGAGACAGAAGCTATCAAAAGAGTCACACTAAATTCTCCTGGCGTTACTTTTAGGATGAGATGGGTTGGCCTCTGCGGATGCCTGCTTCTCTCCTAAGTGTTAGCATAATCTAGGATGACTAACTGAGATGCAGCAGCTTCGTCTCCTCACGCCAAAATTCACTCAGATCTAGATGAGTATAAAATGGTAGAAAACCATAGTGTTGAATCTTTCAGCACTTCATTTCCATTAACAACTTTCATATGTGAAAAAATAACTGTAGAACACCTTACCATCCCAAAAACATAGGAGTACATATTTTCTGGATGCTCTGCAAATTTAAACCATAATTTACATCTACGTGCAATAAATTTCAGTGACATGGTACTGTGCTCCACCTACAGAGCATATAATTCCCCAGCAGAAACAGTCACAACCACAGCTCCACTATAAATCACTTACATTTCTTTGCAGTCACTTAGTCACCTTGCTGGGTTGTAGAAAGGAATGGTCTTTTCCTCTTTGCTCAAGCTGGTCCTCCTCCCAAAAGTCCCTTTCACTTCTACGGTGGATAAGGACAAAAGGTCCTTAGCTTTCACTTAAAATTACCTACGGGTAAGAAAAGAAAGGAATACAGTAAGTACAAGACTTCATATGGTATTTTATAACAAGCTATTACAATCACCTCTTTAAAACACAGTTCAGTGCATTTAGAGGGCCCCATTCTCATATGCACGCGTCTACTCCTGCGATTTGTAATAACACAATCACTTTAAAAAGTGTAAGTCTACACATCGAAAGATAATTTCCAATTATCTTTTATTTATTTTGCAATACCAAGAAGTCTTGCCTACTTTTGGCAGGGTTTGTGCAGAGACTATCACAATTCGCTGAACACGCGTGTAGGGAAACAGTTGATCACAGCATGAACTGATGATTGAGCACATGGTGGAGGGGTGTGGCTGGCCTGGGGAACACAGGTGCATCACTTGCACTTGTAACCAGAAGGGGTGGACCTGGGGCGGAGTTGCCCCAGGCTTAGATAAAGGCCAGTCAGACAGAGAAGAGAGGAGCTTGAAGGAGCTTGAGGAGGAGGAAGCTTGAGAGAGAAGAAGCTTGAGAGAGAAGAAGCTTGAGAGAGGATTGAGGAACAGTTTTGAGAATCTGGAGAATGAAAGAGAAGAGAAAATGCCATAGTCATAAGAGTTTTGGGACCTTTTCCGTGACAACGGGTCCTCTGGAAACCTTCTCAGTTTCCCATTGCTAGCAAAAACTCTGATCTGAACCTGCTGTTAAACAAAATATCCCTCTATAGCACTGTGTTTCAGATAATGAGACCTTGATTTTACAATGGATAGCTCCATGAAAATGTAACTCACCACTCTTCCAGAGCCAATGCAGTTTATTAAACGTTAAAAATTACTCGAAAAGGAATAAACAACAAAGCAAAATGCATCATTTTCCATCACATCAAGCCCCAGAACAGAGCACAACAAAATCAAAGTAGTCAGAAAAGGTTCAGAGAAGAAAACATACACAATCCAAGGGTTAGAACAGTCCCCATACGAGGAACAGTTCAGTAGGCCACAGCGATCCAGACTGGAAAATAGACAACTTAAGAGATTATAAGACTACAGTTTTCTGCACAAATATGCGTAAGAACTTCTTCATGGTGCAGGTGACAGAGCACTGGAACAGGCTGTTCAGGGAGGTTGTGGAGTCTCCTTCTCTGGACACATTCAAGACCCATCTGGACACCTACTTGTGCGACCTGCGCTAAGGAACCTGCTCTGGCAGGGGGGTTGGGCTTGATCTCTTCCTAGCCCTACAATTCTGTGGTTCTGTGAAACGCCTTAAGAAAATTGAGAGATGGCAGAGAGATCATCTGTTCCCTGCCACTTTGAGCTTAGGCTCAAAACAAAATGCAAGACCTTCTCCACAAAATAGGTAACAGACCTGTAGATTTCTTCCCAAGAATGCTGTTGATACAAGGAGGTTTCATAAGTCAAAGGGGAGAGCAGAGGTATCCTTGGAAGAAAAACTTCCTCCTCAGTGGAGACAGGACAGCCCAGCCCAGGTGAAACATTTTATGAACCAGGATGATCAGTGTTGTCTCCATGTATATTAATTAATGATTCTGTGAATTCAACAGATTCTTATATCCATTTTACACTGACATATTCACCATACAGGAAACAGAATTACTGCATCAGGTACACAGAGAGTCTAGACTTACTGGCATTGAAAGTACAAGCTAGATCCTCTTGAATTGCAAAGAGATTTCCCACAGTTCTCTGTATTTTACAACATGCTTTTGATTGACCTTTCCAAAATAGCAGCACCATAGGAAAAAAAAAAAAAAA